>AFGO01000306.1:1314-31340 GCA_004335405.1 Nannochloropsis granulata CCMP529
CTCTTCCCATTCGCTGCAATCCCCGCTGCTCCCTCCTCCTCCTCAAACTCCACATCCTCAGCAAACCCCAAAATCCTCGCCAACGGTGAGCCATAATCAATCGACCCCTTCGGCCCTTCTTCCCCCAACCCTTCCCCCTCAAACTCCCTCCCTCTCTCAAGCCCTTCCAATGACACACTCAAACCATTCACCTGCAACTCCCCCCCTCCTCCTGCCGCCCCACAAAATAGAGCCAAACCCGGCATATCTACATCCGCCGCCACCTGCTCTGAAACGATTGTGGGCACTAGCAATCCCAACCCCTGCTGCAAGTACGCCCGTTCAGTGGCCTGACGAAGAGGCTCACGAAACCGGCGCCACGTATCATGGGACTTGAGGAAGTTCCGCAGCCAGCCTGTGGAAGGAGATTGGGTACCTGCTTGGAGGCGGAGGGCGTTGCAAAGGTTCAGGACATGGCCACGATTACCCGCAGAGGGTTCGCCTTTGCTGTAGGTTTCGACCAGGGAGGAGACAAGACGGCATTTACTCAGCAGGATTTGTTGCACATTCTCGTCGTTCGCCTTCAAAATACGATGCACGAGCCGATAAAACAAGCTGTGGTACAGGTTACTGAACGGATACTGGAAAAACCACTGACACAATAGCCGCCATAGCGGCACCGGCACTTTTTCACGCAACTTCCGTGCTTGCTCTTGCTGCTGCTGCGCTTGGTGGTGGCTTTGTCCTGCTCCTCCTCCTCTTCCCATGGAATCATCCAAAATCTCAACCAACAAATTCACGAGCGACAGACGCAGGTAAGAAAACGGCACAGCCACCACATGGCCGGGGTGCGCCATCGCACCCTCAATCCCCTTTCCTCCCTCCACCCCTCTTCCTGCTGCTGTCGCCGTTACCGCTGCTGCTACCGTCGTTGTTGCCACCCCCTCTGTCAACAAACAATCGCATACCCTCGGTAATTGTGCAGCGAGATTTTTGCGAAACAAGGCCCGGACGGATCGAAATTGATTGAGAACCATAGGGACAGTGGTCGCTCCGTAAGGCGACTGTGTCTGAGCTGGCGTATAGGCATTCGCAGGGATGTGGGACTCCCCGCTTCGGCAAGCCAAAGCAAGAACGACGCGCACGCAATCAGCACGTTGCGCGGGCGCGGCTTCTTTGTCAAGGGCGCGGGTGAGGAGGTTCTCTAGAAGCTCGGGACAGTGTCCTATTGGTTGAAGGAGGAGTTCGCCGTTCTCGTCTGTGGTCAGGCGGTCGACTAGATCCACGAGAAAATCTGCCGCTGCCGAGGTTTGCTCGGGCCGGTCTTGCGGGGAGGACACCTCTTCTGCGAGGACGAGGAGGAAACGCCACTCGGCTAGGGACTCGAAGACGCGCCATTTGGCGGAGGGCGGGGTGCGGTATTGCCCGACAGGGTTGGTCGGGGAGGGGACAGTGAGGAGTTTCATTAGCATTTCAGCAACGGGAGGTTCGGAGAGATTATGGACCATTGGACCGACGAAGCGCTTGACGGAGCCTTTGCTTCGCCCGATGATGTGCAGGACGGTCTCGGTGTGGAATCGCAAGACGTAGTCTATGACGCGGCAGGCGTGATGGAAGCAGCCTCGGGAGCGGGGGCCGAAGACCTCGAACATCGCCTCGGTAATAATGGTGACTTTCTTAAACAAGAAGGTGAGTAGTGGCTCGCTTGGCTCGGTGCTGGTCAGGAGGACCATCGCGTGGAATGAGCGGGAGACAGCAATCTCATCTTCCTCGTCCAAGACATCACCTTTTTGCAGTCGACGCCTCCCCCGTCGGCCCCGCCTGCTGCTGCTGCTGGTTGTGGTGGTGGTGGTTCTGCAAATTAGCGGATCTCTTCTGTTTCCCTGATTTTCCATGCCGTGTCCTTCCTCCTGGTCGTCCTCATCCTCGTCCTCGTCGTCGCCGTCGTCGTCGATCTGGGTGATAAAGCTCAGAAATCTCTCGCAGACCCCGTCTTGCGCCAAAAACGAAACCAGATGATCATGGCCGATGTCCCGCAGCTCCAACATCGTCTCTAGTAACATTTGGGTACGCACTCCCCTTACTCGGGCCTGCAAACCCCCTTGCCCGTTTTCTTTCTTTTCCAGCGTTCCCTCCTCGCTGTCGCCCCTTTCCATAGTGCTGCTAATCTCGTTCTCCACCTCCTCTTCTGCTTCCTTGCTCTGCACAAGATACCGAGGACATGACAAGTGCGGACTTGTGGTTGTCATGCTTCCCATCAGGACGGCCAGGAATTCTTCGTTCTCTTCATAGGTCCCGTTAGGTGTGAGCCTTGCGTCCCCTTCCTCTCCTTCGCCTTCTTCCGTTGCGCCGCCTACTCCTCCTTCGCTTCCCACGCCTTCTCCACCGCCAGCCTTCTTATCAGCAAGTCTTGCAAGACCATCTTCTTCTTTCGCTTGTTCGGGATTGTCCACCGGTCGTCGTTCCTCCTCATTCATGTCCCTTGCTTGCTTTCACGTGCCGCCTTCCTCCTCCTTCGTCTTGGTGAGAGAAACGGCCTGTTTTGAGGAAAGGGAAGCTGGGGGAAGAGCAGCATAATTAAGTCAAACTTTCCAGCATTTCAAAGTGCACACCGCACACAGAAGGGATGAGATGAATAGCCTGCTCGCAAGCCTGGCGAGCAATGAGGGAGTAGGGATATCCTCGTGAACAACGTGCCTCGTCGCGGTTGGCGATTTCGCAGCCTCCCCGTCGCATGTTCCAAAAGCGCAAATGTGATGGCTTCACAACGCAATGAGGGTACAGACACAATAAACAGAGAAAAAGCGAGCCGAATAGAAATTATGCGCTTTCTTTGGATGGTTTCGAATCGGATATCTCATTTGTAAAAAGGACAAACAAGAGTGCTGTCGCCTTTGTTGGGAGATATGCCTATCGCTCAAGACGACCCTAGACTAATGCTTTTAGAATCAAGAACTTACAAGCTATACTTTTTTGTACGTTTTTGGACTGACCCTCTCACACCTCTTGTACCTTGGCAATGAAATCCTACTGCTGGAGGTGTTGGGAAATCAGCGCGCGGGCTTCAGGTGAAAAATTTTGCAATGCCATGGATGCCTGCTCGCTGTAGGCGGGAATTTGGAACAGTAAACGCATGCCCGGGAGGACATCGGTGACCAGAACCTGCTCCTGAATTGTACCGGCCGGTTTGCTCAGAACCTGACCATACACGCCCAAAATACTGCCGACATGAGTAGTCAAATCCGGGTACCCTAAATGCACGAGCTGATGCAAGCATTTGTAGACCGTGGGATTCTCGCACTGGTCAGCCTTCAACGGCAAGTGTTGTAGGAACACAGGCAAGACCACTGCCATGGGCACGGCAGCCGGCAAAGCCATAACAAGACGCGCAACGGCCGCCGTGGCATTGTCAATGGTCTCGGCACTCCCGTCCTCGGTAGGGGGGAGGCCAAAGAGCGGGTGGAGGGCTTGCAAGACATCCATCACATATGGCTGCACTTCCCCACCCAACGCCTGACACATGACCCCCAAACACCACGCTGCATTCCGCTTCACACTATTACAGCCATCAGTCAAGCAAAGCTTAATGACTGGCAACAATGCGGCAAAGTACCGTTTGCTATCAGGCCCCAACCCCTCCGCAATCTCGCCCAAGCATCCGGATGCCGCCTGCCGGTGCCCCTCCGGCCGAGTCGCGCTAGTAAATGTAGACAAAGGCTGAATAATCTGATCCAAGTACGGCATAAACGTAGGCCCAAACGCCTTTGCCACCGCACCCACCAAATCCGCCCCCGCTTCAATCAGGTCCCGACTTGTCTCCTTGTCCTCGTCATCCAACCCGTCATCCTCGTCCTCCAGTGTCTGCTGGCAAGGTAACTGCTCCTGAAACACCTGCAACAGCACCGTCATGAAACGTTCGCGCTCATCGTGACCCGCCAACCAACAAGGACCCACGTGCTCCAAAACTGCTTGCAGAGAGATAAGAGCGCGGGTAGCCACGTCTTGATCTTCGTCCTGTGTCAGACCCAACAAAAGCTCAAGCACTGCCTTGCAAACAGCGCGTGTGGGCGCCGTGAGGTTATCGCAAAAATCAGCCTTCTTCCAGGGTTGGGACGGGGGGGAGGCGAGCGTCGCGGATATAACAAGGTAAGGCATGATGGCCGCCACTTCCTCTCGGAGCATGTGGTTGAAACTCTGAGTGAGCTTCTCCAACGGCACCAAGGACATCTCAATATAACGTGCGTAGTGCCCCCCCGTGTGCTGAGCCAACTCCCCCATGCAATAAGCAGCCGCTTTCTTTACGTCTAACATGCCCGTATGTACGTCATAGACAGCCCTCCCGGTATAATCATCATCGTCCTCCTCCTCCTCCGCATCCGCCCCCCCCGTCTCCCCCTTAACCGAAGCCGGGCTCGCCCCCCGCACACCCAAATCCACCTCTCCATCATCCTCGTCATCCTCGTCCAACCCATTCAGCAATTGTCCCACCCCTCCACCATCCTCGTCCTCATCGTCTTCCCACACCACTTCACCCTCGCTCTCCTCCAAGACCGCACAGATCTGCGGAACCAGCCCAACGAGATGAGGGGCAAACCCCTCCTTCAGAACCCCCGCCATCTGAGCCAACAACAGATACGCATCTTCTTTCGCCGACAACGATTCCAACGCAAAGCATTGCACGGCAGTCTGCATGCTTACTTCCAAGTAAGGCGCAAACGCCGCTTGGCCCACCGCACTCGCCATTCTACCCATACAATCCATCGCCCTCCCCTTCATCCTCAACAGTCTCTCGTCCGTCACCGGCAGAATGTGTGCAATCAATGGCGCAATCTCGTGCAGATAAGGCGCGAACCCATCTTCAGCCCCGACAGCAGTGGCCGCAATAGCACCAATTGCTGCCTCTTGGACCGAGGTCTTGGGCGCTTGCAGCAGCTGGTGCAACCGAGCCAACAAAGGCTGCAGGTAAGGAGCAATCACAGCCTTATCCAAATGCTCACAAAACGTCTCGAGCACATGGCATCCTGTCAATTGAACCGAGAGCGTAGCGTCCTCCAATAAGGTAAAAATAGCAGGCAAAATCTCCCCATGACACTCTAAAATTTCCGGCTGGCAGTTCTCGGACAACTGCCCCAAGACAAAGCAGGCGCACTCCCGCACACACGTCGCCGGGTCTCTCGCCGACGCAAACACCCTCGGCAAAATACTCCCCAGATGCTTCGTGACCTCCCCGCTGCATCCTTCAATAATCACAGCCAACGCTGCCGTCCCTGCCTTGCGGGCATTAAAATCCGGGCTGTCCAAACACTGCCCAATCAAGGCCATGGTGGGTTGATAGAAGTACTTAGCCGGCACATGGATCGCCATGGCATCCAAGCACCTCTGCGCGATATCCTGCCCACTCGGACCCTCATAATCATCGTCTTCGTCCTCCTCCTCCGCGTCGCGCCCATCGAAAGTACTGAGTAATTCCCCCGCGGCGTTATCTTGGGAGATTGCCATCATGTGCAACAGCGTGGCAACAATATCAGGGACCAAGCCCTTCTTCCCCAGACTCTTGGGCTTCTCCTCCGCAATCGCAATAATTACCATGCCCGCCACATCTTGAGTGCTACTTTGCAAGGCCTCCCCTCGCTTGAGGACCTCCAAACAAAAATGAACGACGTGAGGGATGGAGGGAGTGATTACCGAGGTCGAGGTAGTGGCTAACTCCGAAAACACATCCAGCACCTGCGACACAATGTCTTCTTCCCCCGCGTCCAAGCACCCCCTCGCCACGGCCAGCATGCCCGGCACTAAATCTTGGAAGACAATCGAAGCGTTCTCCGTAATAAGATGCATGAGCAAAGCCGCACAGGCCTTGAGGGAAGCGACTTGGACTTTCCGGCTTTTGTCTTGGAGGGCCACCTGGTACACTTGCTTGAGGCTGGGGAACTGGGATTCGAACGACTTGCCCAATGTCTCAGCAAGCTCGTTGAGGATAACGAACGCCAGCTCGCGGTGGTCCTCCAGCTCAGCTTGAGAGTATTGATAGATGAACGCAAGGAGCTCGTTCCACTTGTTCTTGCTCAACAGCTTGCGAGCCGCCACCGCAATGACGCTAGCCATGTTCTTACGGATGGCCCGCTCTTGCTCCCCGGTCACGGCTTGCAACAAAGCCACTTTGAGGGCTTCCTTGGTCTTGGTGTCCAGCTTACTCCAGAGCGGGCCCAGCCGCCGGCGCAAAAGCATGGCCGCAAGTTGTCGCACCTGGATGTATTTCGAGCCCTGCATTTGCTGCACGAGTCCGGCCACACAGATGGGGCTTTTTACATACTTTTTGACCACTGCCTCGGCCTGCTGGATGACTTGGGTGTCGGGCGCCGTGAGTTGCAACAGCAAGGCCTCCAGGTTGGTGGGGTTTTGGAGCTGGGCGAGCACCTCTTTCGAGGGCGCAGGCGAAGGCGTCCGGCTCTTGTTGGTGGCCGCCATAATGCGTCCTAGCAAGGGGTTCTGAGAATCCCCGGTTACTTAAGAGACTCCCGTGAGTATGTTATTTGTAGTTCTTGCCTGTGTGGGTGGAGCGAGGGAAAGGAAAGAAGCAGCAGGGAGGAAGACTAAGCGAGGAGGCTGGGTGGACGAACGGGCACAGAAGCAAGGCAAGCTACTTGTCGTGGAGAAACGAGCTGAGCGTTGCAACAATAAGGATACCACCTTTTAGTAATCATGCTTCTCCCTGCTGGCCTTTGTAGCGGCGAAGACCCGACTGACTCCCAGCCGCCAGTCCGTTGCTACTGCTGCTTCTTCGCGCGAACGAGGGCTACTAGTAGTCGGGCCTCAGGATGTTGGCCCCAGATGGGCCCCTAGCCACAAACCCCTCACATAAGAAGTCAAAGCAAGCAAGCAATCAAATATAATGACCCGCATACTTTGTTTTTTGTTTTGCTTTGGATGGCTTTTAATGCCATACCACCCCTCAATTAACACTTTTGGCTGCCTACGTAGTACATAGTTTTCATGTGTTACTTGAAATATATACACCACTCCTGTTCCTGCTCCTCATCTTCTCAAAAGCCGGCGAGGGAGGAAAGGAGAGTCAGCACCAAAAGGGTCAGGGAAACGACACCGAAACCACTTACACAAACACTCATCAGGCTCTCCGACCGCCTCCAGAGCGCGCACCACAGAATCCATCACGTCAAAAACCTGCGGTGCTGGCCGCAGCAAGCCATTCACGGCCCGCCATCCACAGAAAGGGTACCCGTAATCTTCCCACAGGCCAAAAGCCAGGCCATTCTTCAGGCTCGGATACTCCGTCATGTTCAACAACTGGTTGTTAACGTACAGCGGCATTACACCACCAGGGGCGCTGAGATCACGGAGAAATTGAACTTGTCCTCGGACCGGCTGCGCCCAACCGGCGTAGGCTGAATCGAGGAGGGTGAGCTCTGCTTGCGCTTCATGCATGAAGTATCCGGGTGTCGTTTCTGCGGTGGAGAAATTATGATAGGTCAAAGCCGCGGCCAGGGCCCAGGTGTCCTTGTCGCCGTTGAGGCGGGTGTAGGTGAAGGGTTGCAAGGGGCCATTCATTGCCATGGTGACTAGGAGGGAGTCCCATGCGCGCCCTTTGTGGAGCAGGATGCAACTAGAATCGGCTTCCGTGCCCCCTAGCAGTGCGTGCAGCTCATTGACATCTACACAGAATTCTTTTTCGACGAAGCCACCCCAGGCAGCGCGGTCCAGTTCGCGGTAGTCACGGAATATGTGGAGGCTGATGGCGGAGGGGGGAAGGGAAGAGAGATGTGGTGAGTACATGTGTTGTTATCATTGCGTCGGAGTGATAACAAGCTGGAAGAGGGAAGGCTGGTGCGTACACGATGCTTAGCAGGTAAAATGACGTACCCATGATCTCTATAGCTGTCAAAGTCAAAGAATATCTCTGGATTTACGAAAGGAATTACACCCGCGTCGAATAGCAAGACCTCCTCAAAAGAGGCTGCATACACGGCATACGGCTTAGCAGCGTAGCTCCGAAGACGCTTGTCAGCCACGTGCAGGTGCCGGAGCTCGGCTTGGTAGAATTCGTCGCCGTCCAAGACCTCGGTGAGGCTCAAGACCTAAGGTGTGAGGGGGAAGACGAAAGGGAAGAGGCAGAATAGAAGGGTGCTTGCTTAGTCTGCCATTCTCTTCAGTGCTCATATTCGCTTACTTTCAAGCCCTTCCGACACAACGCACCCTTTGCTTATCTCCTACTCCATTTGCGTCATATCCTTACCTTGAGATCGCCCAGCTCTTTCAGCTTCACCTCCAACGGTGACTCAAACGTCTCCCGGGCCCCCACAAAGTAAATTTCTATAGGCAACCGACACTCCAAAACCCTCCGCAAAATAAAACTCGTCACATATGCCCCAATCGCCTGCCCCGGTATCCGCCCCGAGGCCGTGATTACAATTCCCCGACCGTGCGTAAAGCGGGTGATAGGCCTGTCGACTGCTGGGACGTACAAACCCTGAAAATGGTAGTAGCTCTCGTGGGCTGGGTAAGCAGGCGAGGCGCCCTCGGCACCAGCCTCCTCAGCCAGTGTCCCAGCGCTCTTTTCGTCTCGTTTCCCTCTCTCCGGCCTTGCTTTTCCAAACTCAGCATCCAGAGAACCACCTGTCAGCGGAAGCAATTCCGGGAGTAAGTACTCTTTCCCGTCCATTCCATTTCCCTCTTCCACCTCCTCTCCTTTCATTGATTCTTCTCTTCTTCCTGACACCCCTTCCTGATCCTTGCCCTCGGCCAACAATATCCGTCTACCGCTCCTACCCGCGTCGTAGTTTTGCCGTATTGTCTCATTGCCGTAGTATAGGAGGGCGAGGCGGTCGGCGGATTGAGGCCCGCGTCGACAAGCTCGGTAGCCGGGGTCTCTCAGCGCAGCCGGAGTGGAGGGCGAGTAGAAATGAAGCATGCTCACTACGTAAATCGTGGCCAGGATCAAGGAACCTGTAATGAAAACGTTGAATGTATGGTAAGAAACGTGAGCACGTGGGCATGTGGCCGAGAGAGGGGAGGTAGCATGCATGCATCCCCGGGCCTCCGGACACAGAATTAGCGTGGGAAAGTCACTCACCGTAGTAAGCCCAGGACCTGGATCTGTGCGCGGCGGCCGTCACGTGACCTTTGACATAGATGGGAATGTCTGTCCGCTGCAACGAGTCCAGCATGTGGTGCTGCCATTTCCGAAAGCGCAGGCTGGTCGTGTACATTTGAGCTCGTCCAGCCCTGTGGTGTGTGCTGCTTTTGAAAAAAGCCCCTGCTCACGCCTTAGGCCACGTGACCAAATTACCCACCATCGGTCTCAGCTTGTCCTCCCTTGCATGCCACAAAAGCCCCTATTCGCTATGGATTGGGTTGTGGGAGTGGATCAGAATTTGGAGCCTCGGACGAAAAGTGATGATAGTAATGGTAGACGTGTGGTGCTGGTGGGGATTATTTTGGGAGGTAAGATCTATCAGCCACGCAAAGCCTCTGAAAGCGCAAAGAAATCAAACAAAGACGCTGGAAATAGCACGGTACTCTGTTTCTACCTATTCCATTCCAGGGTGCTAGAGCCCAGAGCCCTTGCGTGTGATCGTCGTCGCCGCAGCAGTAGCGAACGAACGCTTTCGGCGAACCCAGTCCCGCCCTTGTGATGGCGCACTTCCAAACCAGACCACAGTCACCACCGATAACTCATGCTCTACCCACCCAAACAAATCGACAGGGCCTGCAAAATTAACCCTCCCATGATCGCCCGTGCAACGGCGTCGTCCGCTGGCTTTGTACTGCCCTCTCCTGCCTCTTGTATCCCCAAAGTCCACCTACACCGTCTCCCCCACGCCTCCTACACTGCACCACGCCCGTGGTCCTCGTCATGGCAAAGTACTGATCCTTTCGCACTCAAGTCCAAGCCGCCAATGAGAATATGCAGGGCCCTGAGGAGCAAGGGCAACTCTAATAATGCCTTGCCCAGGAAGCCGTGGCTTCCTTTCTTGGCATTGATGGGCGTGGAATCTGCTTTGCTAGGCCCTTTTTTGGATGATTTTCATGGACGCACGGGTGTACTTGTCTATCGTGACCCGATAAGTATTGATATGGGTAGCCTGCATATTCTCGGGAGTGCTGCATGGGTGAGTGACGTGTTAGTTGGTTGGGGAGGTTGATTCAGTCTCAGTCCGATTCCGAACTGTTCTTTTCGCATCACGGAACATTTCCCGTCTCCCTTAAAACGTAACTGAACCCACTTATCCAATGACCTCCTACTTTCAGGTACCCTTCCTCTTCCTCCTGGCGGGCATCATCATGGGTTCCCTGACTGTCCTCCTCGACAAATGGTTTAAAACGCCTACCGACAAATTACGGCCCGCGTCCCAAGAGGTGCTCAAAGCCATCTCCCTCTTCAGCTTCCAGTACTATGTCTCGGGGATTCTGTCAGGGATCTATCTGCTGGATCCTTTTCAAATTAATCTCGTGGTGTTGGGTCTGGCCACGCTTTGTTACCTTCGCTTTGATCGAACGTGGGCGGGCTTGGCGGTTGGTACGGCAACAGCGGTCGGTGGTCCGGTGATTGAGCTGGCCCTGACGAGTTTGACAGACTTGTACCATTATACGTCACCCGACTTTTACAGCGTGCCTTCATGGATTCCCTGGGTATACTTGTGTGGTGGACCCCCGGTGTGTAATCTTGCTCGTGCTCAGTGGCTCGCCTTACAAGGGAGGGAGGGAGAAGAAGAGATGAGCGGCCGGGGAAGATGATGAGAAAATGAACCAGGTTCAAAGATAAATAAGCGAAGTGCATAAAGAATTAATGGTCATAGAAATGATGCTCTAGCATGTATGAAGGTCTGTCGGGTTTTCTTTTGGTCTTCGTTCTCTTTACTCACGGCCTTGCGTGAAGGACTGCAACCATGGCGTTTCTTGAGTATCCGTGCTCCATCCACGCCCCCCCATCACCACAATGCCACCAACACGCAGCGTCTCTCATCGGTGTCACTAGGGGTGAGATTTGAATCTCCTGTTCCAGGCATTGATGCTCTTATCAAGGGCCTGGGAGTCGGAAGCACGCACGCGAGACAACTCAATCTCCTCCCATAATCATCATCATCCCCCATCGTCACTCGAGTGCACCTACTGGCGCATACATGGTACCAACATAGCTCACACCCTTAAATATCACACACAAAAAGCACACAGAGAGGATGAGCTTTTTTCGGGCAGGCAGACGGGGGCTGCTGTCCCTCGGCAGCGTCCCAGTGGTAGGCCTGGCCGTCGCCGCCGAGCAGCAGCAGCATCAACAGGAGCAACACCACCCGGCCACCCGATGTGATGCCGCGGCCGCGGACGCCGGTGGCATGTCCGTGGAGATGCCAGAGTTGGTGAAGCAGGCTGCGGAGGAGCGGCGAAGGCAATCGCAGCTCAAGAACCCGGGGTCATTTGAGAAAATCATCGAAGAGGGGAAGAGGTTGTCGTCCGTCGACTGTTTTGAGGGCTTTCGGCTGGAGATCCAAAAGATGGTGACACCACATTTCTACATGGCACATTCCTTCATGCTGGGCGTCAAGCTCCCTCACGTGGAAACGAGTGCGTTGTACGATTTTTCGACGCATGTTGTGCTGCCGGGGAACCAGCTGCTGATGGCGCGCTTGGGCCACGGAGGCTCCATGGACGGCAGGTGCGTGCTGGGCTTCATCACGGGAGAGGCAGAGATGATTGAATGAAAGGATGGTTGACTTGAGATGGATAGAGGAGAGAATGTTTGAACTATTAAACGTACAATCTTGCCGGGACCCATGGTGGGGGGGAGGTGGGGAGGCGCGCGCAGCTCTCCTGTGAGATTGCGCACAACAAGGCGTCGTCCCCGCTTTGTGATAGCATCGCATCCACATTCCCCCCTTTCCTTTTACCACCCCCCCCTCTATTCGACAGGGTTCACTTTGGTCTGGGCGACAAGACGTTAGTCAAGATGATTGCCAGCTTGCAGCCCAACCCCGCCAAGGACACGTTTCAAATGGACGCCGAGCACCACGGCACGGATCACTCTCTTACCTTTCGGATGACCAAAGGCCCTCAAGTATATGCGTCCTACTTGCAAAGCATCACGCCTTCCTTGGCCTTGGGTGGGGATACGCTGTTTGATTTCTCGGAGGGCGGGGGGGTATTTAGCTTGGGCGGGAAGTACACGGGGGGGGATTGGACCGGAGTGGCGATGCTCGCGCAATATGGGCAGATTTGCTTGGTGCAGTACATTAAACATGTGAGTCCAGGAAGGATGGCGTTGGTGGCTGATTTGGTGGTGAACCCCTTGACGTTGGATAGCCAGACGGTGTTGGGCGCGGAGGTGAACATGAAGCAGTCGCGGTTTGTGACGACGGTGGATAACGGGGGGAAGATCTCGGCGTTGCTTGAGTCGAGGGTGGTCCCGAATGCGGTAACTTTATTGCTGTCTGGCGAGGTGGACCATGCCAAAGATGAGTACAAATTTGGATATGGATTCCAACTAAACTTGTAAGGAGGAGAAATGGGAGGGGGGGAGGGAGAAAGGTAGGGGAAAGGAGAGGGGGTGGGCGCGAAGCGAGGGCAAGACAGCAAAGGAACAAAAATGTCGTCTGTTTCTTTGGTTCTGAATTCAGTTTAGTTTTTTCGCGGTCACGCCGTCTCACTTACTTATATGCGTACGGCGACTGCTTTTCGCCCCTCGTTCCCTCACCATGACTCCTCTTCCTCTTCTCCTTCCTCACCCTCGGGCCTCCAGCCCAAGTCGTCGATAAAAATATTCTGCGCCAACTTAATCCACCGTGCCTCTTTCTCTTCCGGCTCCAAGGCGGCTTCCTCATCATATTCCCGCCGCATGGCATCCAGGTCCTCCTTGTCCAACAAATGGTACTCACATCCCTTCTTCACGCGCAAACACACGTAATCCGGCCCCCGGGACCGAATGAGCGATTCCACCGTTTCCACTCCCTTCCCCGTCACGTTGACCAAATATGAATCATCGAAAATGAAGGAGCATCCTACAATCACGTCCCCCACTTCCATCCCCGCTGCTTGGGCCTTGTCTCCTGCTTCTACGACATAAACAATTCCCGAGCCATCTCCCACCTCTTCCACGGCAACACCCAGGGGCTTGCTGATGTTGACGATGTACTCCTTGTTACGAAGGGAAGGGAGAAAAATAGAATTATGCGTTGGAGGAACGGCGATTGGGTTTTTGATTTAGGGCTAGGGTTGTATGAAGAAAGGGAAATACGAGATGAACGTCCCAAGTCGGACATAGAGCGTACCTCAAATTGCGTGCCTGCTGTCTCGGACTGTAGACCTAGCGAAAAGCTTCCTTGCGGTTCGTCGGCCTGTGGTGGCGGAGCGCCTAGTGCTGGTGGAGGGGTTGTGCGAGAGAGAGACCTGGGTGATTTTTTTCATGATTAACGACCGGGTGAATTTATAAGGCATGTGCCATTTGTTGACCAGGGCGACAAAAGGATCAACTGGCTCAATAGTACTCAGACCACTGCGTACAGGGGATAGAGGCATGTTAAGGCGTAAGGGATAAGTCCGCTCGAAAGAACTCAGACTTACGTTGAAACGAGTTGCCATAAAATTTATTGGACGGTGCTGAGCAGAGGATGATGCGGGAAGCCTGGCGCTGCCATCGGCTGGGACCTGGCGTAATGGTGCTGCTGCTGCTACAGCTACTGCTACGACTTATGACGAAGGCCTGGACTTGAGCAGCCTGCTCAAGCGTCGTGCAGATGATGAGACTCAGACCAAGGAGGGAGCGACGGGGCAGGGAGCGAGGCATGCCTGTGGCGAGTGTGTTGTGGTGGAGAGGAAGGACATCGGTACAGTGTGAAAGAGGCACGCGGCCACCGGGCTTGGACGTGGAAGCTTCGAAGTGAGTGAAGGGTGTTTAACGTACTCCTGGTGGAGGGAGCAGTGGGAATCCAAGCAGCTATAGGCCAGGCGTCTATTTTTCTTTTGCCCCCTCCGAATACGAAGTCAGCGTCTCTGCTAACCCTCAAAGACAGGCAGCTTGTCGTCGCTCATAATTCCTCGAGGCAATTGGGGAGATTGAGGGTGCCTGGTTCACCGCCAGTTCCTTGCGTATGCCGGTGCCTTGGTGGCCTCCAGAAACCGACCAGAAACCGACACAATATGGCTGCTGCTGCCTCTTCAACTTGCCTATTATCCTTCTGCCTTCTGCCACACTCCTTTGCTCCGAACTCACCCGCTCTCTACACACCCTATGTCCCCATCGCACAGGAGGAGGAGGGGCTTGTGTGGTTTGCTTGGCCAACACCGCCTAGGGAAAGGGATATACCATCATTTCTCGCTCCAAGCGGCGCGCCCTGATATCACAGCCGGCTCCGAGGGAGCAGAATTACATTCACAACCTAACACACCAATGCTGGCGTCCCACGCTTCTGTGCTTCACAAGGCGCTCCAGCAGCTCGGGTGTAAGAGGGCCTTGTCGCAGCTAGCCACGTCCGCGCCGTCCCATCTTCCACAGCAGCACCAACAGCACCATCCCTCGCACCCGAAGCAGCAGCAGCAGGCGAATGTTGCAGCAGGCCGACGGGTGCCCCCATTCCTCCAACAGCAGCAGGCCACGTCTGTGCCCCCCACTTCTTTGAACCGAGGAGCACATGTACAACGACCTTGTGCCACGGTCACGTCCACCGCCGCCTCTGCCGCCTCTGCGCCTCCACCCTCCCCCTCCTCCCTTCAGGACGAGGAAGGGGCCGTCCTGACCTACGCCAAAAAGAGATCGGAGCGGGTGTCTTTGCGCAGCCTGGCCGAAGTGGGGTTGGGGACACGCCCGAGATTGTCAAGCATGCGAGACGCCGTGCCGATTCGGGACCCGTTGTCATCCTTGAATTCTCGCTTGTGCCGCGCCTCTGACTCTCACTCGCCGGCCGAGAAGGGGTTGTTGCGCATGGCTACTTTTTTGCACCGGGAGCTTCCCATCCGCTTTGCGCGAGGCGTAACGTTTATTGATAAGCTGAACGTGTGTCGGGAGGCGCCGAGTTTAAATGTCGTGCGGGATTGTTACTTGCAGTCGTTCCGTGACATTGTCACGAGCCCTTGCCCTATCACGGATGAGAGCGAGGCGAGCTTTGTCAAGGTCCTGGAGCAGGTGGGGGAGAGGCATGCGGACGAGTTATTGTTGGTCGCGAGGGGGTTGTACGAGTTGCGCTCGAAGCTGGGGATGGATGTGTTGGAGCGTGGAGGAAGTTTTGAGGCGTTGCATGCGCAGTTGGATGAGCTGCATTTGAAGCGGATTGCCTTGCGGATTCTGATTGGGCATTACCTGGCATTACACCGGCCTGCACGGCAGGACTATGTGGTACGTTGGTTTAAGGAGGATGTGGATAGGATGCTTCAAATTCTCCTCCACCTCGTGGTTTTCGTCCTCCCGCTCTCCTTACTAACCCACCCTCCTCCTCCCCTCCCCACCTTCTCCTCACAGGGCATTATTTGTACGAAAACTCGCCTCCAAGACGTCATCGAAGTCGCGGCTGTCGACGCCCGATGGATATGCAAGCAACGCTTCAGCGGCCGCGCCCCCCGAGTGGAGGTGATAGGGGGCGAGAACATGGTCATGGCATGTATCCCGGAATCTCTCTACTTTCTCACCATGGAGCTAATCAAAAACTCGTTGCGTGCCGTGGCAGAACGACACAACACGGCCTTGCTCCGCCCCAATGCCGAGGAGGAGGGGACCTCGGTAAAGGATGGCAAGCAAGGGGTGCCACCCATTCAGGTCATCTTGAGCAAGGAGTACAGTCTGACAGATGGGCAGCAGGTAGTGATCGAGATCAGGGACGAGGGAGGGGGAATACCACCCAAGGATCTAGATAAGGTGTTTTGTTACTTTTTTTCGACATCGGCGGATGCAGATGTCCAGCAGGCGATCGTGGGTGGCGGAGGATTGAACAGCAGTGGGGTTAACAGTAGCAGCAGTGCTGGGGGGGAGAGAGGAAAGAAGGTACCGTTGGCGGGTTTGGGGTACGGGCTAGGGATTGCCAAGTCGTATGCGCTCTATTTTGGGGGGGATTTGAAGATCGAGAACAGGCCGGGGGAAGGGTGCTCGGTGTTCGTAACGTTGAGCCGGTTGGGAGAGTGCAAGGAGCCCATGGTGTAAAGGAGTGAGGGAGGAATGGAGGAAAGGCGGGATGGAGATATGTATGTGAAGCTGAGCTTGGGTTGGAAGTGACGTGAAGGCGATGCTGTAAGTATTTTGCTTGTTTACTTGGCACATCTTTGACGACTGGGGAGGAAGGAGAGGGAGGAAGGAGAGGGAGGAGGACGATATGTGTATTTATAAAGGATGGAGCGCGTGCAGCGAAAAAAAGAGAAAGGGAAAAAGAAAATAAGCCCAAGCGCTTGCTTGATAAGAAAAGATGGAAGAGAACTTTTAGACCCATCAAGAGGAACGCGAATATAGGAGGAAGAAAAGAAGAAGGAGCATCCGAACCATCCCTCACGACAATAAGAAAGTCTGGGGCGTGGCGTCATTAGATACATTATCACCACCAACGCGATACCACTCGCACCAGAGACAGAAGTAAAAACAGTAACAGCAAGTCAAGTAACAAGATGTGCCTTACACGCCACGCAAGAAGGCGACAACAAGTTCTTCTGGCACTCAAGTAGGTCTGGACATGAATGGAGGAGACGAGAATGACAGTGCAGAATAAAAAGAAAATATATCTAAGGGCTAGTTATTTTTCTTGTCAGCGTTTTTATTATGTTTACTTTCCATCCGAGCGCCAGCATACACTTTTAATTTTGTTACTCATTTTCTCTTGTCATGCATTCCCTAATCCGCGCCACACATTTCTGTTTTTGTTAATAATTGTATGCGGCCCTCATTCTCACACTCGTCCGCCTCACAGACAGCCCTCGCGTCATCCCAATGCATGTTGCCATGCTTCCTTCTTTCCCTCCGTTCTTTTTCCCACTAACTTTCTCAGTACGCAAGACTCCATTGGACCACCTCCCTACCTCCCTTCTTTTCCACTCCTCCCCAAGAGCTTTCTTACTCCGTCACACCCAACTGCCCCAGCACGAAGGCATAGATGAACGCCTTCTCCCGCAAGTACTTATACCGATCACTCGCACTGAAATGCCCCGAGCTCATGTCAATTTTCAACAACAACGGCGCCTTACTACTGCTACTATTGCTGCTGCTGCTGGAGCTGCTCTCCTCCTCCAAAGCAATAAAATCCCTCAATTTCTTGGTAAACTTTAAGGGCTCCCAATATGCAACCCTAGGATCATGCAGGCCCCCCAAGACCAGTGTCGCCGGATACGCATGCTGCTGGATATTAGTGACAGGACAATAGCTCTTGATATAATCGAAGAAACGCTGTTCATTCGGGTTCCCCCATTCCTCCCACTCCACCACCGTGAGAGGGATGGTGGCATCAGACATCGTGCACAACACATCACAAAACGGAACGTCACACACAGCAACCTTAAAAAGCTTCGCCCCCCTTAGGTTCAAACATGCGGTGATCAACAAACCACCCGCCGATCCTCCCGAGATCGCCAAACGATCAGGAGACGTCAACCCTATCGCCACCAGGTGCTCTGCGGCGCCGACAAAATCCAGAAAGGTATTTTTCTTCGTCAAAAACTTGCCTTCTTTCTCATACCACGCCCGTCCCATCTCCCCCCCACCTCGGATATGGGCCACGACATATACGACGCCTCGCTCTAGAAGCGCCAACCGATTGCTGTCGAAAGAGGGATCACAGCACGCGCCATACGAGCCATAGGCCGTCAAAAAGACAGGGACGGGTGCCGCAGGGTTGTTTGCACCTTGGGGGAGGACACTCTTCATGTACACGACGGAGAGAGGGATGCCCCGGCAGTCGGGCGCGGCTGAGGGGGCTTCGAGCCGCTCACAGGCGAAGCGGGAGGGGTTATAGTGAGGGACCTCTACTTGCTTGAGTACTGTTTTTTCGCCTGTCTTGAGGTTGTATTCTATTGTTTGGCGGGGAGTTACAGGACTGCTGTACTCATAACGGAAGAAGGTCCGGTCGTAGGTGCGGTTGTGGGAGCCGTAAATGCAGTAGACGCTCTCGGGGTGAGTGATCAAGACCTTGGTGTGAAGCTCTTTACTGATAGCCGCCGCCTGACCTTTCCCCTTCTCCTTCTTGCTGCTGCTCCTAGCCGCCGCCGTCGTCGTCGCCGCCGTGGGAGGAGTGTAGATCCAGAATTGGGCATAGCCCTCAGCGCGCCCGTGGATGACGATGGCATCTTTGAAGCAAGTCAAATACTCCACCTGCTCGTTCGGCTTGTATGGAAAGACCTCTTCCCAATGGGCGGCCCCGGGCGTGGCGATAGGCGCGCGGACCAGCATGGAGTTGAGACATTCCTTCCCCTTGAAGTTATTGGTTATAATATACAAATACTCCCCATGGTGCTCAATCGAGTACCTCACGTCCACCTTCCGCTTCTCCACAAGGCTCAATGCCCTCGCCGCATGCTCAACGGCTCCCTTGGCACCTTGCAAATCCATCACCCAGGTTTCATTCTGCTGCTTCCCCGACAAGGACAACACCAAAAACCGCCCCGAATCCGTCTTGTCGATCCCCATCCACAACCTCTCGTCATCCTCCGTGAACAACAAGACATCCTCGGACGTAGGCGTGCCCATGGTGTGTCGCCAAAGCTGATACGGCCGATGGGAGGCATCCAGCTTCTCATAGAAGAGAGTCGAGCAATCATTACCCCACACAAAGCTCCCGCTAGTCTCGGGAATCAGGTCATTGGCTCCGGCGGCGGCAGCGGCGCTCGTGACCTTGTCTGCGGCTTCATCCTCCAGGTCTGGGCCGGCCTGCAATATCTTAAAGCGTATTTCATACGTCTGTTTCGTGTTGTCATTGAGGGGTGGGAGGAAGGTATGGGTCAAAGATTGCAGTGATCCCTTCCACCCCATCCTCCCTCCCTCCCTCCCTCTCTTTATCTCTCGCACTCTCCGCCTACCTCATAGCCCGTCGTATCAACCGAATAAGCCAACAAAGTCTGCGCGCCGGGGGCAGGCGACCACTGACCGACATCCAGGTACTTCTCTCCCTTGGCCAAAGCATTCAAATCCAAAATCGTCTCCTCGACCGCATCCATCGACCCACGACGACGGCAGATATACGAATAGCTCTTGCCTTCCGCTGTGCGAGAATAGTAATAGTTCCCTTCCCAGGGATAGGGCATGCTGGCATCTGTTTGCTTCATGTGCCGGAGCAGATCATTGTAGATTCGTTGCTGGAAGTGCTTGCTGTGGCGTGTCCAGGCCTCGGTATACTGATTCTCCTCCTTGATCAGACTGAGGACCTCGGGATTCTTGCGGGTGTCGTCTCTTAACCAAAAGTAGGGATCGTCAAGCTCTAGGGCTGAAGGTTTGGATGGATAAGGATGAGAAGAGGGGAAAGAAGATTGTGAGATAAGAAAATGATGAAATGTGGTCGAGCCGCATACACAGGCAGCGTCTTGCAAGTTTAGGGGCGTCAAACTTCCATCCTTCTCATCTCCTTCATTATCATGCCCCTCCAAGATTGTCCCCCCTCCCATCAATCAAATACGTACGCGGATCGATGAGCGTCGCTACATCAGGCCCTCGGTTCTCGCCATCCACCTTGCCAAATAGCACCTTTATAGAATGGGGTAAGCGTGAAATTGAGGAGCGAAAATACTGGGGCGGCACCGAACATAACTACCAACCTTGTGCGACTTCTTCGGAGCACGCCGGGGCCCGCCCTTCAACAATTTCTTCTCCCGCTGCCGGTGGACGAGGGCCAAAGCACCCGCAACGCTGACTCCCGCTGCGAGGAGCACCACCACGAGCTGCGTGGTTTCCTTCCTCGTACGAGGCAAGCGAAGCTCTACCATTCTTGAGTGAACAGAAGGGAAAATGTGCCCTTTTCCGATAAGCTTGTGCGGTTGGAGACTGTGGGCGTGAGGGTGTGGTGTGGTGGTGGTGAGGAGAAAGCAAGAAGCAAGGAAGACACAAAAAAATCAACTGACTGAAAGAGCGAGTCGAAGCGGCAACGGGCCATGCCCTAGACGCCCAGAAGGATCTGGCTTTCATACACTTATGCAGGAAACGCCACCTAAACAGCCACAGGTCAAGTCTACAAGAAATCCATCGCGGTCGACGGTCCAGCGGGTTTGGGTTTGCCCCTCCTCGGCTGCGCCTTCGAAAGCTTCCCTCAGAACAGCATCAAGGACGGACGAGGCATCAACATCTAGCTAGCAGTTATGTGGCCCCCACCACCATCCATCGGGCGCACCCTGGCCGTCGTGGTCGTGCTTTCTGCCATCGCCCATGATTTGTTTCCCTGTATCCTCCCCTTCCCCGCCGACCGCGGCACTGCCCTCGCTTTCCTCCAGCCCTCCCCGCGCGACGCTTCGTCGGTCTCCTCTTCCTCTGGCTTGCAAAAGACGCGGAGAAGAAGAAGACATGGACAACCAACCTCTGTGCGCATGTTGCAGAAATCCGTCAGCAGCAGCAGTAGCAGCAGCACTGCCGAGACACCTGCCGCCATCGCGGGACAGCATGAAAACAGGAAGGGAAAAAAGAAGCTTTCCCCAGGCCCTTTCGTCCTGGCGGCCGAGGGGCAAGAGATGACCGTGCATGAGGACATCAACGTTGTCTTGACTCACGCCATTGCCGACTTTGACTCGCTGGCTGCCGCTGTGGGGTTGGCCAAGTTCTGGCAACACCAGTATCCGGGCACGGAGGCATTTGTCTGCATGCCCCAAGGCGCGCACCCGTCCGTAGAATCCTTCTTGGCCTTGCACAGCGTTCTCTTTCCCATCCGTTCCCTTGCCGCCATCGACCCTACGCACGTCAATAAGCTTGGGATGGTGGATGCCTCGACTAAGGACAGATTTGGCGCCGGCCAGGGGTTGCTGCCATCGGCGAAGGAGGTGCATGTGTTTGATCACCACGCGATGAAAGAGCCTGACATTAACGCCACAGTTCTCAATTTGGAAGACGTTGGGTCGGTGACCACCATGGTGGTAGAGCGATTAAGAGGGGCGGATGTAGCAGTGACTGATGCGGAGGCCACGTTGTTGGCAATTGGCATTCATGCGGATACGGGTTCGATGACGTACGATTGCACCACGGTCAGGGATGTAGAGGCTTTGGCGTGGGTGATGCGACACGGGGCGAGACAGCCTGTAATTGCGGAGTTTTGCCATCAACGGTTAACGTCGCATCAACAGCATTTTTTGTCGGAATCGTTTTTGAGGTTAGAGACGACCGTGTACGAGGGTGTGAATATAGGTACGGTGATTGTGGATTGTCAGGAGTATGTTGGAGGGTTGGCGCGGGTGGCACAGCATGTTTTGGAGCTGACCTCGTGCGATGTCTTGGTTTGGGGAGGGCTCTATGTGCAGGGCTCGGGGAGGAAGCAGACGAGACGGTTGGTGCTGATTGGACGGGCAAGGAGCGGGGTGAAGTTTGTGAATTTCGACGAGATTTTCAAGCCTTTGGGTGGGGGTGGGCATATGAAGGCGGCGGCTGCTAATATAAAGTTTGATGAGGACCCCGCTTTGTCGGTGGGAGCCGAGGTAACAGTCATGGCAGATGTAGTGGAGAAGCTGAAGCGGCAGGTGGCCGGGCGACAAGATTGCAAGCTGGCCAAGGATATCATGAGCTCACCGGTGTTGACTGTGTTTCGGGATACGACCATGGGACAGGTGGCGCAATTGCTTCGGAGGTATAGTATCCATGCCGTGCCGGTGGTCGGTGCTAATCAGGCGGGGGTGCCGCAGCGGGCTGATGAAGCGGCAGTCGTTCGAGGGGTGGTGACGCATGTTGAGGTGCTCAAAGCCTTTAAAGCCGGGAAGATGGACTCGCCGGTATCGGGGTGGTTGTTGAAAAAGATTGGGACGGTAGATGTGGACACCCCTGTCGATGATGTGAAGCGTGTTATGGCCGAAAATGACGGCCGAGACGTGTTGGTCATGGATCGGCAAGGGAAGTTGGTGGGGCTCATTTCGCGGACGGACATCTTGCAGAGCTATCAGCTTTACTCTGAGGGATCATTTACGCCCAAAGAGGCTTTCTGTGGGAAGGAGCTCTCCACGGCGGCGGTCTTGGCAGGGGTGATGGCAGCAGAAGAGTCTTGCTCTACTTGCTCGGCTCACACGGAATGTCCCGATTTTCACAGATAGTACAGTGTACGAGGATAGGGAGAAACGTCGGCCATGATACAGTAGGAAAATAAACAAACATGCTAACTGTCCTACTTATTTAGCCTTTGTTTTATTTTCTCCCCACCGTGCCCTTGCCACAGAGTTTAACATTCCCATTTCACTACACATCTTTCATCATCATGCCAGGAAGGACACTTTATGCCGTGCCAGTCTATCTCGCACTCATGCGTCTTCCGTAATTCAAAATGCTGCTCATCACAGACCAAACATATACACACATCCCCGTACACACCGCCATGGCAATGACGGTCAAGGTGCCCGTCAAGTATCCGCCCACGTCGTCTCCGTGGACGCGGGACGACTTTGACTTTGGCAATACCCCCAAGACCATAAGGCAGGGTCGATTTAGACATGTCTATGAAGCCAAAAAAGGTCGCAGCGGCAAGAAAGTGGCCACCAAAGTCCTTTTCCTTGCGGTGATATCCAACCTCCCCTCCATTGGTGCCCGTCTCTACTGTCTTCTCCGGCGATTGCAGGAGACTCTTGTCCACTTCGTTTGACAAAGAACACGGATAATGTTTTGAAAGTATTGTACCCAACGTTATACGACAGTTCTTAAAAAATTAATCGTAAAAATAAAATAATATTTTTAAAAAAATGATACAAGAGTAAAAAGTTCTTATCGTATGGGCCAGAAAGGCGTCATGTAAGAACTCAGGCAGGTCGGAGGACAGTGGGATTATGGCGATAGGCACCGCGTCCCCGGATGCGAGGACGCGATATCGACTGTCATTGAACCCACGATCTCCTGCACCCAAAGCAGGAATGTTAACCACTACACCATGACCCCGTAAACGCCCGCAGGTCGACATCTTCATGACTATCAACATGAATTAAAGTTTCATGGTTATACGCGCTGCACATCTTGATCGAAGTTATGAATGTTTTCCGAGGACGCTTTAATTATTGAGGAAGCGCGATTTTCCAGAATGAGGACAAGTCACGCTTCCCACCGGAGGCCCTGGAAAAATAGAGATCCTCGATCAAGACGGAGGGGAAAATATACACCCTTGATTCAGACGGAAGGAAGAAAAGGAAAAATAAATGTTGTTTGTAATTTAATCGGAAAGAAGCGCTGAGTTTGAGAGCTAGCGATTCACAAAATACTGATGGAATAGAACGACTTATGACACACTTCCATGATCTCATGGCTGATTTTTAGGAGTCATGTACTTCCTTGAATGTTTTTTTAATGTTTTAAAAAAAATAAAAAAAATTCACCAACCTGCTAGCAGGTTGTAAAGAACGTGTCACCTATTCGTCTCATCATTATGACAGCATAAATGTAGCATAAATGTAGAATAAATGTGGCAGGCTGTATGCTGTCGGAAACGACTCTGCCTCTCTCCTGACATGGAGAGTGCTCTCTGGCTGGCGTTCAACCTCCAGGTTGACGCGTGAAAGCCAGGTTGACCTGGCTTTCACGCGTCAGCCCTGAAGCAGGCTAACGGCAGTCTGCGTGCACTATGTTCTTTTTCTTCTCCCTTCGCTCTGCCTTGATGCCGGGGCAAGAGGCTCTTCACTATCTAGATAATTGCTTGCTTGCATGCACACACACTCCTCCATGCCTACACAACCAATGCTCCCTTCCTCTACTACCTCCTCCTCTTACTCCACCTCGAGAGAAGTAGCTGCAACGGTTATGTCGCACTCTCGTTTTGGACGCGACGCCCCGCATCACTCACATCATCCACACCCTACACGGCACAGTCCGCACGATCACAACACGCCAAGCTCTAGTATCAAGCGTTCTGGAGACCCGTCGCCCTACCATCCCTTTCGCATCCTCGAGATAATGGAGGGCATGCCGAAGAAGCTGGAAACCAAAACCCTGACAGGGCGGTATGACATGAAGCAGCTGATCAAGGTACAACAGGTGGAGCAGTGGTTTACGACGCAGCTGGTAGACTTGTACAAGGTGCAGGATGAAGATGCGTTGCCAATAAGCTTTGACCTGTTGGAAGTGATAGAGAAGCCCACGGAAAAGCGCCCGGCCTTCCTTAAGGAAAAACTAACGGCATGCCCTTCGGAGGCCGAGTCTGTCATAAAGGAGTTGTTGGCCAAGCTCGACGAGCTCAACATTGAATTGTAGACAGAGACTAATACACAGAGAGGGAGAGGGAGAAGGGCGGGGGGCAATGGCGCTTGTTGCTAGCCACATAACATGTGGAGGTGGAAGGACGTCCGTGTATGGAGCTCCATTTGACAACATGCAAAGGAAAAAACACGAAATAAGAAGAAAAATGAGCAAGTCTCGATCTACGAAAGAGTCTAGCTGTGGCGGCATTTGGGTCGCGCGTCTTGTTCTTTCTTTGTCCCTTTTTTCCTGCTCTGTTGAGACACCTGGTTCGAGAGCGAAGCAGGCTTCGCCACTCGTCCTAATGCATGCACCGTCTACACGGTCTTGTTTCTGCTACCTATCCATCCGCTGTCTTTTCCTTCTCATGAACCAGCTACCTACAATTAAACGGATCAATTACGTTAAGGGCTTTCGCTAACCTGTTGACGCGCTGTCTTCTCAGCCCGAATCCATCATCCATCAATCATCATATGTTTTGCTCACCACCCCCCACACAAAGGGACAATGGCCTGTCTAACCAACCACACACAAGCAAACAAAATGTGTTATCCTACCTCCCCTCCACTACCTTTCGCTTTCGCAGTGGCCTATTCAGCATCACCCACACAAGCATGCTTGCGCACACTCTTGAACGAACACGCAAAATACGTACCACACCTACACTTCCTCCCTTCCTCCGTCAGTCCCTGCAGTTTTCTTACTTGAACAATGCAGAGATGGACTTCTTCTGGTGAATGTTGTAAATCGCCTGGGCGATCAACGGGGCCACCGACAACTGCACGATCTTGGCATTCGCCTCATGGGCGGGAGTAAGCGGGATGGTATTCAACACCACCACCTCCTCCAGCTTGGACTTGGCAATCCGCTCATTTGCCGGGCCAGAAAACAAGCCATGGCTCGCGAAGGAATAGACACGCCGAGCCCCATTGGTGACCAAGACGTCCGCCGCCTTCGCGAGGGTCCCGGCAGTATCAATCATGTCATCAACAATCACCACATCGGAGTCCACCACCGAGCCCACCAAATCCATCCGATCCACCTCATTCGCCCTTGCCCGCTGCTTGATAATCATGGCCAAGCCCGCGTCTACGTCGTACTTCTGCGCGAGGCCTTCGCGGAACTTCTTGGCACGATACACCCCCCCTGCATCGGGAGAGACGATCACAGGGTTATGCAAGTCCTTGTCTCCAAAGTAAGAGACACCTACCGTGCCTCCATCCAAGTTGTCAACCGGCACACGCGGGCCAAAAAAACCCTGGATCTGGCCACAGTGCAGGTCGACGGCCACCACACGGTCCACCCCCATGGCTTCTAACAGCCGGGCAACATCAGCGGCAGAGATCGGGACTCGCGCTTGCATCTTCCTGTCTTGCCGAGCATAGCCATAGTAGGGGATGACGGCCGTGATCCGCCGGGCAGAGGAGCGACGCATAGTGGATACCATTAGCAAAAGCTCCATAAGGTTCTCATTCACGGGCGAGCATGTGGGTTGGACGATGTATACGTCCTTGCCGCGCACATTCTCGTGGACCATCACATTCACCTCCCCGTCCGCAAAGCGAGACACGGTGATTTTCCCCAGATTCATGCCCAATTGGCCCGCAATCTCTGCCGCCAGTCGCGTGTTTGCATTCCCACTGAAGAGCTTCATCCCGCTCGTCTTGACAACCTTGCCTGCTTTCCTTGCAGCCGCCGCTCCGGATGCTGCCGTCGCGGCCGCTGCCTCCTCCGTGCTCGCCAAGGGCTCCTCCTGTAAGTGAGGACAAAAGAGCCGACAACAGTTAGAACAGATTCATAATATAATTTGACAGAGTAAATGCGCCAGTTTTGAATTGGCTTCCTCCCATGCTCAGCGTCGTTATCATCGCGAGCATACATCCTATCCCCGCTCCCTGTTTTCCCCTTCTGGCTTGCTTACCGTGGGAGTCGCAGCTGCCTCATTATGGACAACATCCATCGTGTCCATCGCACCAAATAATGCCGTCCCCGCCATCAACAAGGCCGCCGCTTGTGTCCACCCTTCTTGTCGCTTGTCTTGCTGGGCCCCCCACAACCTCAAGGCGACCGACCCTTGCCGTGATTCCCTCGAAGCACTCCTTGAGGCAGCCACCACCGCCCTGCTGGCCAGGTTCCAGGAACTACGCCGCACACTCGATAGCATGACCATTGTGTCCGGTTTATGCTGGTAATTGCGGTAAACAAGCAGTAGCAGCAGCCCCTCCTCCACAAGTGAAGAAGTTGTCCTATTCCACTTGGGCACCCCGCACCGGCGCGCCTCCTATCGGTGGTGGTGTGGAGAAGAAATAGAGCATGAGAAAGGGCATAAGCGCCTCACACTTAAGAACTCATGCTTTTGAGACGCCCTGAAGCGGACGTGAGGGACAGGCTATCTAGCATGGCGCTAGAGAGGGCAAGCTGCGGGGGGTGGGAGGCCAGAATATCAAGTGCGGTCTTTTATTGGATGCCTTGCTTGGTGGGAACAAGCCACCAAGCCTTGACCGGCGGATAATTCATCAGGGCCACGAGACGCAGGGAATCCTGGTAGACAATCGAACGCGCAAACCACCGCCTCAGTCCGTCTTCCATCATGTATTGTTGGGGCGTCCTTGCCGGCCATCGCTCGCTCTCATCCATCATGATCGGCGAGAACTCTCAGCTCGACCTCCTCGTGTTTCCAAAAAGCCAAAGGTGACAGCCAAAACCTTCGCGTAACTTTGAAAGAAGCAGACTAGCTTGAATGGTTGGTGCGCATTTCTTTTCTTTCTTTTGATGTTTTTTTTTGTCTCCACCGCTGCCTCCTGCCTCCCACAGCCTGCTGTCCCTCAGCCTGGTCTGGCTCTCCCTCTCCATACGCAACTCCTCCTCCATCCCCTTCCCTCTTTTCTTCTGATGACGAAATAACTCAATAATTAAATTTGAGGTGTAGGTTAAAAAGTTTTATACATAAACTCCATGAAGGGTCATAAAACCCTCCTCTTCTCTTCTTCCCTTCCGTCTGCTCCTCCCGCCCCACCTTTTCCTTTACCCTACAACTATAAGGTCGTCATCGTGCTGTTTGGACACACCGCCCAAGCAAAAACAAAGAGACAGCATATGCATTGCCTTCCCTACCCTATTTTCCTTCCCTCCACGCAACCTTTTTCTTGTTAGCTCCGTAATGCGCTACACAAACAAACAAAAGCACTTTTAACTACCACGAACTGGCTCACGACGAAGGCATAAATCAACACTCTTTTCCTTCCTCAATCAAAAAATTAAAAGCACTTGCGGTGGACGATGGAGGGCCCCGACTCGTCGTACTCGGCCTTGGAGATCCACATGCTCTGGAAGGTGGAGAGGGAGGAGAGGATGGAGCCGCCAATCCAGACGCTGTACTTGCGCTCGGGCGGGGCCACCACCTTGACCTTCATGGTGGCGGGCGCCAGGGCCGAGATCTCCTTGGTCATGCGCTCCCCGATGCCCGGGAACATGGTCGTCCCACCCGACAAGACGATGTTGGAGTACAGGTCCTTGCGGATGTCCACGTCGCACTTCATGATGGTCTGGAAGGTGCAGTCATGCACGCCGCTGGCCTCCTTCCCGATGAAGGAGGGCTGGAAGAGCACCTCAGGCGCCCGGAAGCGTTGCTATTCTCTGCGTCTCTACCCCGTGATGGTTCCTTGGTGATGCAGCTTAGTTTGTTTTTAGGGGGTAGTTCTTGAAGCAGCAAATCTAGTTTGATTGTTCATGTTCCTGTCACTGGTTCTGCCGAACAGAGTCACTTGGCGTGTATTGTTTGTTGTCATGTATTTGCTTGTTTCCTCTTCGTTTCAATCTCTTTCATTTAGGCCATCGCGGACAGCTGCTCCTGGCCGGCGCTCGCACTCCCTTTCTTCGTCGCCAGGTCCTTGACCGCCGCCTTGATGGCATCCTCCGCCAGCATGGAACAATGCAGCTTCACAGGGGGCAACTTCAAGTGCGCGGCAATATCCGTGTTCTTGATCGTCAGGCACTCGTCCACGGTTTTCCCCTTGAGCCATTCAGTTGCGACCGAGCTTGAGGCAATCGCCGAGCCACACCCAAAAGTCTTGAACTTACTCTCCACGATCTTCCCATCTGCGTCCACGCGGATCTGAAGTTTCATCACATCGCCACAGGCGGGAGCGCCAACTAAGCCCTGTAAATGTGAAAATGGGAAGTGAAGGGGGTACGGGTGGTGAGTTGCATAAGTTTCGGACGGAGGAAAAGACGACACGTAGGCAAGATAGAAGAAAGCCGTATGTAGACTGCCGACCTCTATCCCAATCACGTACCGTTCCCACATTGATGTCGTTCTTGTCCAAAGACCCCACGTTCCGGGGATTCTCATAGTGGTCCACGATGTTCTCATGGTACGCCCGCCGAGTGCCGGCCGTCGCCTGTTGAGGGAGGGTGAACGAACGGGAAGGGTGAATGAAGGAGAGGGACAAGGACATGTTACAAGGTGGCTCCAGACAGAAGAAGTGAACAAATGGCACAGATGACATGCACCACATGATCCAGAGCACTTACCATGCCGGTGAACCCTTGCGGAGCCCGACAAAGCATGCCACTAGCGGAAGCGGCCGCGTTCCTGCGCATTGCCTGAGCGAGCATGATGACACGAAAGGGGGAGTTGTTGCGGTGTCTTCACAGAAGAGTTGTGCTGAGCGTGGTGTGTGTGCGGTGGCGCAGTGAGAGTGGTGAGTTAAGTGACAAACGCTCGACGCGGCTGTCGGGCAAAACGTGCAATCTCACGGACGAAGGAGTGCCCTCCTCACCGACCCCGGGCCCCGTCGTCCGCCGCCTCCAAAAGCCCCATGCGCAGGCACCACAAGCTCTCCGCGTTGAACCAAGGATTATAGGGAGTACCTGAGCGTTCTGTTACGGCGCCGTGTGTCTTGTCTCTGGCGTCATTGTGGTCAGAGTAAGGAAACCTGGCCATCTATCAGTACAAAGCCCCTTCAAGAGTCGTTTGCTATGATGAGCGAGCGATTTCCGGTAGTTCTAAAATGCCAAGGATACTTGGTCAAAGCGCCAACAAATATACACATCCCACAACCTAACAAGAACAGGAGCAAAGGCAGGAGCAGAACCTGTAGGACCAGCCACAGCAGCATCAGCATGGCTTCCTCCACAAGACGGAGGGGCTCAAGAGCCCTCTTTACTTTCACATCCCTTCCTAGCCTCCTTCACTTCGCCCTCCTCCTGATGCTGCTGCAACAAGGTACGCTGGCCTTTCTTCATCCCAAACCATTCGCTCTCTCGTCCACAGCAGCAGCAGTAGCGACGCAGCGAATAAGACAGGGTATCATGGTAATGATGGCCGGAGACGGTGCAAGCAGCACCCTGAGCGCGGGCACGGTCGCAGTGGTCGTCGGGTACCAAAGCGGGGTGGCTCAGCTCCTGGCGGCAAAGATGGCCACAATGCACAAGGATGTCACCGTGCGTGCAATTCTGGACAAAGGAGATGATAGCGGAACTGCTTCCTTCCCCGACAACATACAAGTGAGCTACAAGAATCTGGATAGTGTGACGGCAGGAGATCTGGCAGGCGCCACATTGGCTCTTGTTAGTTTGGACAAGGGGCCGGGAGCAGAGTTAGGGGCGGATCCAGGCAATTATTTGCCACTGCCGACGTTGCTTACAGCGGTTCCAGTATCGGCCAAGGTGCTGGTGGCGGCCTATGCGAATGACACGGCAGGGGCGGGGCAAGGCGGTGGGGGTGGGTTGCAACTCAATATTT
>AFGO01000310.1:785-11649 GCA_004335405.1 Nannochloropsis granulata CCMP529
TCTCCTCCTCTCGACGACGACAATGACGACGACGATGCCATTGCCTCACCCCTGCTGCTGCTGCCACCGATGATTTCCTGTCCTCTTCTCCTTCTTCCCTCGCCTCCTTCTCCTGGCTGCGGATGGTATCTGCTGCCCGCCGAGGTCCTCCTGAAGGAAGAAGAGGACGAGGACGAGGACGAGGTCGGAGGGAGGACTTCAGATGCTGCTGCTGTTGGTCCCCCTCCTCCTTTCCTACTGCTGCTCCTACTGCTGCTGCTGCTGCTGCTGCTGCTGCTGCTGCCCATATCCTCCTGCTGCTGCTGCTGCTGCTGCTGCTGCTGCTGCTCCCACTGCTGCTGCTGCTGCTGCTGCTGCTGCTGCTGCTATTAGTCTTTTTCGGAATCCGGCCCATGGCCGCCAACCCCATTGCTGGCACCGCAGCAGTAGTAGCAGAAGTATCAGCGGTAGCTGCAGTAGCGGGAGCAGCTGGAGAAGAACCCTTGATATCATCATACCCCGAAGTCGACGATGAGAAATGCTGCTGCTGCTGCTCTTCCTGCAGCTTGAGCCTCTTTTTTCGATCCCTGTCTGTCTCTGCTCCGACTAGATCCCATACATCTCCCTCGACAGCAGTAGGGGCAGCAGGAGCAGCAGCAGCAGCAGCAGCAGCAGAAGGAGGAGGCATCGGAACAGGTACAGGCGCGAGGGTGTGATCATGGGGGGTATCCACGTCTCCTTTCAGTGGCGTGGGAGGATGCATTTCATCTGTACTTGCTGCTGTTGCTGTTCCTGCTGCTGCTAAGTCATTGGGTACGGAGGCTGGAGCAGAAACAGGTGGGATCGCGGGAGAGGAGGAGGGGGCGCTGTCCTTGCTGCTGCCCTCCTCCTCGTCCTTCGCTGCCCATTCCTGCATGGGTGCCGGCGTAGTCAAGAACATTGCTTCATTCTTCGCTTCCGTCTTCATCTTCTCCTCTTTCTCCTCCTTCTCTTTCTCCAAGCCTATTCCTGCAACTGCTTCCCCTGCGACCCCCGGCCCGGTAATCTTGATTTTGCCTTTCCTTTTGCTGCCGCCGATGGTAGAGGTGGTGTTGGTGGTGGTGATGGTAAGAGAGATGGAGGGCGGCTCGAGAGCTGTACCTTGTTCATCGCGTTTCGCCCGGAGTTTCGAAATATCTTCAGCTGCCTTGCCACTTCCCCTTTCCTTGCCCCCCTTCTTGCGCACGACCTCATCCGCCTCCTCCTCCATTGCCTTCGCCGTCGGGGCGCGTTGTTCAACTTGCCGCCGCTCCTCCTTCTGTTGTTGTTCCTTGTCCTCGTCCCGCTGCTGCTCTTCCTCCTCGCTCTCTTTTCTCTTCCCTTGTGGGTCGACTTCTTCTTGTCGTGACGGGGAGAGAATTAATGGTGGCGGCGAAGGTGATCGCACAGGACCTTTATCTCCCTCTTCCTTTTCCTCTTCCTCTTTTTTCCTTTTAATTTTCTTATCTTCTCTCTTCTCCTTATTTTGCTCTGCTTCTAATGCTGCTTTTGCTTTTGCTGCAGGCTCCACTAGCTCCTGCCGCCGCTGCTGCAGCTGCTGCTGCTGCCCTTCCTCCTCCTCATCGGGCTCCCCTGTCATGAACCCTCCCAGTTCCTCTTCTTTTTCTGCTGGTGCCTTTACTGTTCCTGCGGACACTGTTGCTGCCAATGCCTCTGTCATCACCATTTCTTCCCCGCCTTCTTTCTCCTCTCCCTCCTCCTCCTCCTCCTCCTCGTCCTTCTTAACAACTTGTCGAGATGGCCTCCCCTTCTTTGCACTGCCGACCCGAGGAGTTTCAGCAGCAGCCCCCTTCCTCTTAGCTGACGTATTCCTACTCCCACCACCACCCTTCCCTTTCCCACGATCCCCATCCTTGTCTTCCTCCTCTTCGTCCTCCTCATACCCATCTTGCTGCTGCTGCGGCTGCTGCTGCTGCTGCTCCTCTCCCTCCACGTTCATATTTTCTTGTGCTTGTGGCAGATTCGGGGGAAGAGATTGTGGCAGTGGTGAGAAGGCTTTAGACACCGCTGGGAACTCCTTCTCTCTCTTCTCTCCTGACCCTTTCTCCTCCTTTACGCTCCCTGCCTCTTCCTCTTCCTCCGCTGCATGCGTCGGAGGCTCCGCGGCTTGCTTCTTCCCATCCTCTTCCTTTTCGTTCCTCTTCCTCTTCTCTTTTACTGCGGAGACCGACAATCCCACGACCGCGGATGTCTCCTTCTCATTCGCGGCAGAGGAACTTTTTCGGTGGTTGGGAGGGAGTGACATGGTTGGCACATGCGGAAGCTCATTCACGGGCGTGGATGCAGCGCTGCGCCGTGTGGTGCGTGGGAAGGGAGAGGAAAGGATACTGCTGGTACTACTGCTGCGAGTAGAAGAAGACGAAATATTTCTGCCGCTGTGTGTGGTGGGGGAGGGGGGGACAGCACGAGCAGAAGCAGCAGTGAGAGAAGCGGCCTCCTGGGGGCAAGGAAGCGAGGGAGTGCCTGACACTCCGCCGGCTCTCGTCCGCCCAGCAATGGTTGCAGCAATTTCCTCTGCTGGCGGTCCTATCGGTGCGTCTACAGGAGTGGTGGCACGGGTTGCTGCTGCTGCTGCTGGTGGTGGTGGTGCTGCTGCTTCTGCTGCTGCTGCTGCTGGCTGCTTTGCTTGTGGTCGGCCTGCCTTCTTTTTGGGAGCCATGGCTGGCTAGCTTATCCTTGCTTGCGTTGGGTTGATTGGAAGACTCCAGGGTCGGGGATGTGTATCGGATTAATGTGCCTGCGCTGTCTACGGGAAGGGTTGCGGGTATGTGATTAGTGCGTTAAGTGCACTTGGGTAAGGAAACGGTGTGATCATTTCGCCAACACCCGCGGCCGTCATCGAAGCAGTGGGAACCCCTCCGCGGGGCCTTGTGTTTAATGCAATGCCCCACGTAGGACTCAATTCCGAGTTTATTTGGCGTGCGCGAGACAAACCTCACAATCCTATAGTCTATATGGACAAGATTTTTGACCGCCAGCTCAATTACTGACCACGTCCAGTCCCACACACAACTACAGGTAGTCAGCCTCCCGCCGGGCTTGGACCTCTCCCGACTCCACATGGCCTACCCAAGACTCATCCCAAGGCAACTCCTGCTCCTACCCGTCCTCGCAGTCCTCCTTATCATTTTCCTTGTCCTCGTCTCCACCTCGGCCTTTCGAATGGGGCGGCCGGCACTGCTCCCCTCCCCCTCCCATTCCCAACCCTCCAGCGCTTGCAGCTGGCATCGAGGAGGAGTCCAACCTACGCAAATGATTGCGAATTTCCTGAGTGGCGGCGGGGAACCCAAGGGCATCCCTCGTTCTATCAAGGACGGTATCAATGGCCTACGCTTCGCCATGCAGCGTGCCCTTCGCGATAGGAAGTCGCGGGTAGAAGTGAACTTGCCTCGAGGCACACCGCTTGGAGTCGAGGGCCCTGGGGCAGGCTCGTCTGCTGACGACAAATACGAGAAAGCTGACCGAGAGCTGGCGCGGTTGACAGTGGAGTTGTTTAATCCCATCATTGAGAATACTGTTGTCATATTTTCGCAAGGCCGGCAAGCTCGCCGCGCCTCTAGTATCTGGGGTACGGAAGTAGTCAAAACCATGGCTTGGGACGAGATGACCTCCACGGCAATCAAACGCAAGAATAAAAAGGCAAAAAGGGGGGCAGGGGGCTTTGGTGCTGATGGGAGAGGGGAGAACAGCGCCACGTCATTACCACCAGGCACGGAAGTTTGCATTGTTGTGGCACCTGGACCGAAAGAATTGAGTGCGGTTAAAAGGCTAAGTGATAGCATGGGGTTTGACACCTTGATTATAGTCCTCAATACACCGTTAGACCAAGCTGCGCCGTACTTACCCAAGGACGAGGCCACGGCCCTTCTCTCTGCGTTTGAGACTGTTTTCTTCTTAAACGTATTGAACGACCCCTCTGTCAAAACATTGGACAACATGCTGCTTTTCAAAAGCTACCCGGGGGAGTGGTTGATTGCACAAAAAGGGGCACTGGGACCACCGCAGATACTGGCTTCGAATGTTGAAAGGTTCACGGAGGAGGAGCGATTGGTGGCTTTGAGGAAGGGGGCGGAGAACAACGCAAAGCCCTTGATGGAGAAGCTGACGGCGGGATTGTTTGGCAGTGGGTGAGTGATGGAAGTGGAGGGAGTGAGTGATGAAAAAAGAAGGAGTGCGAGCAAAACTAGGGTGCAAGTAAATTGGACATAGGGAGAAAAAGAAAAGATAACAAATCAGAGGCAAATCATTTTTAAAGCTGCACTACTTTTATTCCTATTTATCTAAACTTGCTGTTCCGGCTGGCTAAAACAAATGTACATTTTCCTACAGGCATCTCATCCCTTCTCAATATTACTCCGAAATACAACAAAGAACAGCGGCAGACGTCATCGCTATCATCTCTTCCTCCGCTTCTTGCCATCCAAAAACAGCTACCAAGCGCCTTTCCTCCTCCCCAACCTGGTTCTTCACTTCAAGGTGGAGTAACCAAATCCACGCATGCCACTGCACGTCGTACCCGCTCCACCTTAGGCGACACAATCACCTCGTCGTCCTCTTCTCCGTCCCCGTTGTCGTCTGACGACACGTGGTGGTAGTGCTGCTGCTCCTGCTGCTGCTCCTGCTGCTGCTGCGCAGCCACGGCCGGTGAGTAAATATAAGGTACATCCGTCAGGTCTATGACCGACAATTCCTCCTCCTCTTCCTGTTCCTCATCCTCCTCCACTCCCTTCGCTTCATTTCCCCCACCACCTACATCCTCATCGTCATTCTTCCCTTTATCCTGCCTGCTACTGCTGCTGCTGTTGTAACTGCTGCCCTCCGTCACATTGCCCTGCTCTTGACTTTTGCTTCCCCCTCCCACTCCTCCTCCCTCTCCCTCCATACCCGACAACACCCTACTAGCACTCGAATACAACGACTGTCTCTTTCTCTCAGTCCCATCCACCCGCACACGCTTAAAATAACTATCTAAGTTCCTCCTCCCACTTGTTCGGCCAGGACCACCGCCTCCCTCTCCCACCCGCGGGCCTCCAGGACGCTTGCCTTTCCGAGGAGCAGGCGGACAACGGGCCGAGGAAGAGGAAGAAGAGGAGCTTAAAGGGGAGGAGGAGAAGGAGGGGATGGGAACGATGGGAGTGCGTGCCAAGACTGCGGGCGCTGCCACCGTTTCATCCACAGAAGAGGGCGGGGAAGAGGAGGCAAAAGAGGAGGAGGCAAAAGAGGAGGGGGCGGTTGACAAAAAAGGGCCAGCGGCAGGAGGATTGTAAATCTCAAATGGACCCTTCTTCTGCTGCTGATGCTGCTGGTCCTGCTGCTGCTCCTGCTCCTCTTGCTGTTCTTGCGACCTTGGCGGCGACGGAAAAGAGGAGAGCGACGCTTTCTTTCTTTTCTCAAGAGAAAAATAACGATCCAGGGTACTAGCCGGGCCGACATTTGCCCACGTTGATGTCGCTGCCGCTGTGGTCCTGTCACTCACTCCCTTCTTCTTGGGACGGGAGGGCGTGGCGAGCTTCCGTTGTTGCACATCCTCAAACATTCGAACCAAACCAGGAAACTGCGCTCGTACCAACGTCTGACGCAAGCAGCCCCGGCCCTCGCTCAGAACCTCCTTCAAAGTCGGCAAAGCCACCTCGCTCATTCCCCCTCCCTCGCGCCTCTTTCCGGACGTGCCCTTCTCTTCTCCGCGCATACCTTGCGCCGCCTCAGCCACCATCGCCTCCGCCTGTGGACACAACGCAGTCCATTCCATGTTATACCGCCACGCACACCCATCTCCTCCTCCTCTTCCTCCTTTTCCTCCTCCTTCTCCTTCTCCTTCTCCTGCTCTTTCTTCTGCTGCTGCAGCAGAAGCAGCGGCAACGTTAGCACCAATCAAACATACCCGCTCTATTCTCACCGGGGCAAATAAAAGCCCATGCTTCGCAGCAAACGCCAAGTCCGCCTTATTGACCTCCCTTGCCCCCTCTCCCTTAACGTTTTGCCCCAGAAAGTCTCCTGCTTGTCGCGCGTCCCACTCTAGTAAGAGAGGCAAGAGCTTCCGTGCGAGATTCTTACGTCCATAACCCCCTGCGCCGTAGACAGGTTTAAGGATGTCCTTCAAACGGGCAAAATCAGGCCGGGAATGCCACGTATAATGTCGCTTCATCGTGCCCCCCTTCTCACCCTCTGCTGCTGCTGCTGCTGATACTGTTGCTGTAGCGCCTGCCGACTCATAAGCAGTACGTGCTTCATCAAATTTCCACAAATACCTGGCCAAGCCCCCCTCCCCCTCCGCCGCCCGCTTCGCCAAGAGTTGCAAAGTCCGTTCATCCCGTCGTTGGCAGGGTACACAAGGGCAAGAGGCCCATCCTTGCTCCTCGCCCTCCTTCCCTTGCTGTTTCTCAGCTGCAGCCGGCGTGCACCCCCCTTTCCCATCCCCCCCCAGGGTCTTCGGGTGCGTGCTACACTCCACACAGCCCTTTGCGCCAAGTGCCTCCTTTCGGGTGGTGCCGTGTCGGCAATTCCGACAGGTGGAGCATTGCCCACCACTAGGGGCGACTACGACCTCGTCTACGGGTTCGGTTAAGCTTGTCCGTAGGAGATCTATTAGGCTCACTTCCGTTTCGAGCGGCGAGGTGGTGGATTGCCGCTGTTTCTGTTTTTGTTTGGCCCGTCGGCGTTGTAGGACTCGAAGGATTTCTATGGCGCCTTTATACCCTACTTTTTTGACACCCTTTATCAGGAAGTCACACCCAGACAGAAGGCATAGTGCCATCAAGTCTTGCGATGACATGGATAAGGACGCTCCCAAAGAGCTCTCTCTATCCAACCACTCTCCACGATGATGATCCGGCAACAATCGAACATGCAACCTTAGATCCTTATAGACTGCACGCGCTCCATACAGCAACGCATCGCCGTCATTCGATACTACAGCATCCACTCTATGCTGTCGGTTCAATAGCGCACACATCGCCTCTCCTTCTCCCACAGCCTGCTCATAGGGCAACCCCAAGGCATCCAGCAGCTTCTTGACATCTGAGGCCAGGGATTCAAACGCAGCATTCTTGCGTGGCGCCCCTGATTGGCTAGAGGAGGAGACAGAGGAGGACTTGCCCCACATGATCTTGCGCCGGCGCTCTAACTCCTCCAGCTTGGCCGGAGGAGGCGTGCCCTCGAAGACCAGGAAGGGTAGCGCCCCCATCATTAAGAAATGGGTGACGCGTTCAAAGATAACCCTGATGTGCTTCTTGTTATGGGTGTGACTGCCCTCTAATAAACTCTGCATCAGCCACAACGAGGCATCAATGGCTAGGACCTTGCCTTCCACGTGCTTTGCCAATTCTACGCCCTCCAAGGGATGCACATGCCCCTCCTCCCGAAGGAAAGCCCACAGCCCCGCGATTCCCATTGGACTGGGCCACGCTTGGCGGACGCCGTCAACAAGAAGGGCACTTTGAGAGCCTCCCGACGGTGCCTTGGCCTGCCCGTGAAGTGATGCGCCTTGGTGGTCTCCTCTCACAACACCCACCCTGTCAGCCTGGTGCCCGTTGAGCTTCTCTTGTTCATGTCACTATTTTAACGTCCATTCATGACGTGCGCATGCCCATTCTCTCCTATTCTAGCCTCATGCCTGTGCAAATGTACGATGGTTTGGGAGGATGGTGCAGTGGGTGGGAATTGCGTGTGGGCGTAGGAATGTAGGAATGGGTTTTGACTCAATCGGATGCGTGCGAAGCGACAAGAACCGAGGAAAGATGCCGCCGCCTTTCGGCAGCCCAAAGCCCCCTCGCAGCCGGCAGATTTCTTACAACAAATCTGACGGATCTTAGATTTATACAGCTTGTTTGACATGGGTGTGATCGCTGGTGTTGATGCAAAAGTAAATGGGTAACGTGCCAACGGCGCGCGCATCATCAGTTCCGTTACGCGGTGTTCCTATCCACATCTCCTGTCTTACTTTGGCTTTGTGTGCCACTTGCACCGCACTGTTGAGCCTTGGTCGCGGTGGAGTGGACGATCAGGCAAAACAAGAGGCTTGGTATGTGTACGGGCAAAGGCGGGAGGGGCACGAGCCAGAAGCCTCCTACAGGCCAAGACTCTTCGCTCGACCTTCCTTGCCCTCAATGCCCAAGGGTCGAGACCCACGCCCATCCCATCGTCTGCCTCCTCCCCGAAACCAATGCAACTTGATGAAATTCTTGAATGGATTGGATGGTGGTCCCAGAGGTGATAGCAGCATACCACATATGGTGCGATGCCGACGAGCAGGGACCTGCTGCAGACCCTTGCCGCGGTCGCAGGGACGAAGAAAGTGGTGCAGTCCTGATTGGGCATGAAATAAGTTGTCGATGCTCTGATAAAGTCATACGCGCGTCAAGAGGATTTTGATGTCGGACCTTCTCCATGATGAGATTGGGTTTGGAATAGTGCTGTGGTGGTAGTGTACGAAAACACACAGACCGACAACAGGCGTTGGTCGGCGAGGATATCGAGTGTCATGCAGCAATAAATCTGACAACCTCCGAGAAGGCAAGAAAATTTGCATAGCATCCTGTTGAAATTCATCGAGTGCACGATCGGCGTCTTCTTAAGTTTCTTTCTATTACTTTCGTTCTTTTTTTTTTAAATTGATCTCTCTGTCCACTGTTATACAACCTCCCCTCAAAAACATACACCCCGCATACGCAAAACGCATGCGCGGGAAACCACAATTACTGGCCACCAATGCACAAAGAGACATTTAAACACAAATTCGATCTCTTTCAATCACAATCCATTCCCTCTCCTTCGTCCTCCTCCTATCCTCTCCTCTCCTTCTCACGTAGCCGTCGCGAACATACCCTCCATACTCTGCTTCACGTTCTTCACCGTTCGCTGCTTCAACGTCCCAGCCCATGCCAAAAACGCACTCAATGTCCTTCGTCTGTGAATCATGACCGCGCGCTTATAATGGATATTTCTCAAATGTTCCATCGCGCACGCCCAATCCAAACTCTCCGCCTCCGCTCTCCCCGCCTCCTTCATCTTCATCATCAATGATTTATCCCCCAACAACTGCAGCGCCCGTACCGCAAACGCCTCCTCGTCGCCCACCGGGGCCAAAAAACCCGTCTTCCCATGCGCAATCACATTTGGGATCCCCCCCGCTCTTGCCCCTATCACCGGCACCCCACTCGCCATAGACTCCAACACGACGAACCCTAGCGTCTCCGAATCGGAAGGCATCAAAAACACATCCGCCGAGGCAAACGCCTGACTCAACTCCTCCCCGTGCAACAGACCTGTAAACACAGTATTCGTCCCCTTGAAATGCTCTCGCAAATCAGCCTCGGCTGGACCTCCACCCACCAACGCAAGCCTCGCCCCCGGAATCCTCTCTATCACTCCCTTGAGCATCTTCAACTTCTTCTCCGCACCCAACCGTCCTACATACACCAAAAGTGGCGCCTCTGGGTATCCATCAGTCAAGCGAGCCCGCATGGCCGCACTCTGAAACTTCGGGTGGAATCGGTCTGTGTCGACCCCTTTCTTCCAGACTGCCACACGCTTCACGCCAAAACCCTGCAGCTCATCCTTGAGCTGTGGGCTGGTGACCAGCGTTAAGTCCGCCCAGTTGTGCACCACACGAATGACGAATCGAGTCAGACCGACGATGCCAGGGACAAAGCCCATGTAGTCTCGTGCGTATATGGGCAGGTGGGTGTGATAGGAAAAGAGCAAGGGAATTCGCAGAATCCTTGCGTAGATTGCTGCAGCAAAACAGAGACACCCAGGGGTGGAGACGTGAATGATGTGTGGGCGAAAGAGCTTGAGGAAATTGTAGGCGGTCATTTTGTAGTCAAATGTCAGGCAAATGTGATCGTAGAGCGGGAAACGGAAGCCAGGGGTGTACTTAATTTGGTAATCTAGGAACTTGTCGGGGGCTTCGGGGACGTCGTCCGTGGTGCAGATCTCCACTTCGTCCCCCGTGCGATGTAGGTGCTTGAGCATCTCCTTGAATCGGTTCGCGTAGCCGCTAACGTGCGTGAAGGGCTGGAGGGGAGGGAGGGAAGAGTGAAGGGGTGAGAGGATGTGATATCCAGGGTCAGGGGAGGGACGCTCCTGGTTTGAAATACACAGAAACCACCGTCAATACATCGCAGGTGTATGTGTGAAATACTCGATGGCGTTTTGAGGTGAGCTTGACCGCAATGTGGCGGTGAAAAGGGAGGGGTGGCAAAAACGGATAAGGAATCCGCAGATTCGTAGGGGGAGGCTTACCGTCGGCTCCACCAACAGCCCCACACGCAGCGGCTTCTTAAACATGGCATTCACGGCGGCATCTGCCTGGGTCACCACAGCAATTTCGTCGTCGTCCAGAGCGGTCCGCAAGGGTGTCAAGCTAGTGAGAGGGGGGGCAGAGGCGGGGGAAGGGAATAGAATCAGGAGGCTCCTTTGGGGGAATCTCTCATTTGAAATCCACCAGCCACGGCACTGATTTCAAACCACCACGTACCGTGTGCTCTCAGGCATGCGGAGCGTTTTGCTGGTGTGGGGACATCTGCTGGTGCCGGGCGTAAACGCGAGACAGGGCCGCGACAGAAGGCAAACGACGACAAGCAACATGATCGGTGTCCAGGTGGAAGCGGAGGAGGACGCGGCCTGGCCATTCTCACTCCTGCGACACCCACACCCTGTGGACGACACCATGGTTGAGCAGCCTAGCACGTGTGATATGGAGCTCTGGGGCCTCTGGTGGTGGGGTGGGTGGGTGGGTGGTGGTTTTAGAATCGGAACATCAGGGGATTCGTTCATTTTTTGAGGCCACCTGGCGCGAACTCAGGCCAGTTTCACGGAAGCGGCACAAGGCATTAGGCAATTTTTC
>AFGO01000311.1:0-11180 GCA_004335405.1 Nannochloropsis granulata CCMP529
GCAGCAGGAGGGAGGGCGGGAGGGCGGGGAGGCGACTCCTGAGCAACGACGACGGAGTTCAAGTGCTTCCGAATACATAAATACAAACCCAGCAGATGCAGCAGCTGTAGACGAAGCCACTTTGTTTATGAGTGTTTCAAACGGGGATCAACAACCACTCATCTCCACCTCTACCTCTTCTACTTCAGCAGCAGCAGCAGCATCAGCACCACCAGCAGCAGCAGGTGGGAACTGCTTTCGACGGTCCCTCGCCCGCTTGCCTGCCATCCGTCATACCCTTCCTCACATCCATGCAGGTTTCTGGGCCGCATATCTCTCTATCCGCACTGAACTTCTTTCGGCGATCCAAACTGCGTTAGAGGAGGGAGGGAAGGAGGGAGGCTTCCCTCCTCATATTTACTGCACGGGCCATAGTCTGGGAGGAGCGCTCGCTCAGCTTGCTGCGTATGATTTGAGCATTAATTTCCCATGCCTTGTGAAGGATGGAGGGAAGGTTGAAGTATATACCTTGGGGGCTCCCCGGGTAGGGAATCCGGCGTTTGCGTCTGTGTACGAGTCGCGGGTACCAGCCACGTTTCGGGTCGTGGTGGACGGGGACCTGGTGCCAGGCATGCCTAAAATGTTTGGAATGTACCGACATGCGGGGGTGGAGGTGCTGGTGGATGCGGACAATGGGGGGAATCTGATTGTGGAGCCCTCGGCGGTGGAGGAGTGGTTGAGGCTGCGGAATCGGACGAGTGCCACCAATCACTCTTTGACAGCCTACCGGGATTGCATGGAAGCGTGCTTTAGTCCGGATGATTTAAGGCAGTATTTACCCAAGGTATTGGGGCAGGATAATCGGACGTCGGCAGATGAGGATTTGCCGGAATGGTTGGTGGGCCAAAGAAGGAGTACATTCGTGATGTAGAAGGAGGGGAGGGGAAAGAGATGGTAATCCGTATTTTGGGGAGGTCGACGAATAGCTGTGTCAGCTCGTGGTAAATCGGGCTGACAAATAAAAAAATCAGAAAATGAACGTAACAAAACTGCACAACAATGAGCAAGACAATTGCTTCTTGTCCTCGTCGCTGCTTTCTGTACCTTTAACGGCACATTGATTGATTGATTGATTCTTGTGTGAATTCGATGTTGACCTTGTAATATATCGAAATACTTAAAGGATCGTGTGTATCCATCGACATGTCTGGTGGGGAAGACAATGAGCAAGACAATTCTTTCTGGTCCTCGTCGCTGCTTTCTGTTTTTTTGATTGATTGATTGATTGATTGATTGATATATGGTAATTCTTTTGTGAGATCGCCTGAGATCGTTGCTTTCTGTACCTTTAACGGCTGAACCTCCCCATCTCCTGCGTTCCACATGCTTTTACTTTCCACACGACGCCCTGGAATGCGCCCACCACGTGCCTTGGTGTCTCCAAATTCGGCGTTGCCATGCTATCGGTTGAGGTTTGCGAGGCATGTGCTGCTGCCAGGCAATCGCACAAAACTCGTGTCACGTGTTTATGTCATTTCCCCTCCACATGAACAAGCATGTGCACGCAGCGGCGTGGTCGGTGTACGCCCGAGGCCAGGTCACAATGAGCCGTGCGTGTGTCGGCAACAAAGAGAGATGAATATCCTGACTATTTTTAGTCCCCGGTTGCCGGCATCACAAATGAAAATCTTCCGCAGGGCTTTCTTTCGCCCTTCTGCCGTGACACGATCATTCCCACGCGCACACACAATACACCACATACATACAAAGATAGATAAAAGCAAGAGATCCAGCTGTAAGACACACCAGTAGACACAAAACCATGTCTTTCTACCGTACCCGCTACCGTGGCAGTAAGTCCCCGACGACAGTAGAGCTCGAGACCAAGAACAATCAGTGCCTGGGGGAGGATGAGGACGAGGAGGAGCTGCAAGCCCGCCGCCAGGACAAGAAGAAAAAGTTCATGAGACAACACGGCCGCTCTCACTACTCGGATGACGACGACGACGATGATGATGATGGCTCCTACCGCATTGCCGATGAGGAGGAGCTTGACGATTCCGACCCCGAGGTGGCTACAGCCAAGGCGCTGCTGATGCAAGGACGAGGGCCCGGCCCCGCCTCCCCCTTCCGCTGGGCTGCCTCCCCTATCTCAGATGATGTATCTATGACCATGCATGCTGCCCGTACCCTCATGACACCTCCGCCCGTGGTGCCCGCTCTGCCGGTGGGTAACGGACCCAACATCCATCTCTACGAAGGCGTAAATCGTGGCCCGCCCCAGCATTCCTACCCGGCTTCTGCCGGCGGTGGTGGTAATGGTAGCCGTACTATTGATGCATCTTCCTCTTCCTCTTCCTCCTCTTCCTCCCCCTACCAACCCCCGCTATTTCACGCCGTCAAGCGCCTCCCGGGCTACCTAGCCATGGCCGAGGACGATGACGGCAAACGCAACACCTGGACCGCAGACGAAGACAAGATCCTGGCCTCCCTCGTGGACAAATACGGGCCCAAGAAATGGGGTGTCGTCGCCACCTACCTCCCCATGCGCAACGCCAAGCAATGCCACCAACGCTGGCACTACGTGTTGAAACCGAGCATTTCCCGCGAGACCTGGACAGAGCGAGAGGACTACATCATCTACCACTACCAGCGGCTCCTGGGCAACAAATGGTCGCACATCGCCAAGTACCTCTCGGGCCGTACAGGCTATGCCGTTCGTAATCGCCATGCGTTCTTGGTGAAACATTACAAGGGAGGGAAGGTGCCTGCTCCTCCGGGGGAGAGTCTGCCCTCGACCAATCCCAAGACGAATGGTAAGCCTATCCGCCGCACCAATAACAGCATCATGGCCGCGCATGCCCGCAAGATGAAAAAACTGAAGAAGCAAATGGCGGCGGTGGGGGTCTTGCGCGAGTTCAAGAAGGCGGGGTTTGAGGAAGAAGAGCATCGGCAGCGGGAGGCGGTGGGTCATCGTCGGGAGGCGGACGAGGAGAGGGAGGATGTGGCGGAGGACGAAGAGGCGGAGAGCAACAACAAGAAAAAGGAGGCTGGGATAGCCCGTATCAGCACCGTTGCAGGTCGTGCTGGAGGGAATCTCCGCGTCTCAGTCGGCCCGGGTGATTCGCTGGCTAATTCTGTGCCCGTTGCGCGGACTCCCCCCCCTACCTTCACGGCACCCTGGGCTACTTCTCCCCGTTCTTCTCCAGACATGCTCGCGACGCTACCGCACGTGGATCTCATGCAGCTGTCCTTGCCCAGCCCCAGCCCGCGTTCACGCAATTTCTTTGAAACGCACTTCCCTAGCCTGGGTAGCCCCCAGCAGGCTCATCCCATGCCTTCCCCTCCTCATCCTCCGCACATGCAGCCCCCTGTCATCCAACCTCCACTTCCTTTGTCTGTGCAAGGCCCTCCTGCCTCCCTTCATTTCCAACGACATCCGATGGAATCCTGCACGTCTCCTTCTTGGGCGGCTGGCATGGGCATGGTGAACTCTGCCTCATCAGACTTGCGTTCTTTCGAAAGCCCTCGGACTAGCCCTCGTCCGCCTACGCACCACATCCTCCCCTCATTCTATCACCATAACGAAGAGCAAAAGGAGAAGCACCTATCCCACGGCAAGAAGCGAGGAGAAAAAAATATGACCGTTGGAGCTGGTACGGCTGTGTTATCGGCCGTGAGCGGGGAGGAGGATGAGGCCTTTCGCCGGCACCGTGAGAACGCACAGCTGGTGGTTGCGTCGTGGAATGCGGAGGGAGGGGAGGAAGGACAGGAGCCTTGCGAGGAGGGGGCGCCATGCAAGGAACAAACGGGACAACAAGAGCGCAGTGAGGACGCTGATAAGAAGGTCGAAATGGGTGTGTGGAATGAGGGGGATGCGGAGGAAGACGATGAGGAAGAAGATGATGGGCGAGAGTATGGCTTGCGTAATTTAGCCTTGGCGGTGGCTCAAGAAGCTGCTGGGGAGGAGGTGGATGGTGATGAAGAAGGGGAGGGAAATGACAATGAGGGAGAGGATGAAGAGGAAGAGGAGGAGGTGGAGGAGGAAGAAAAGGAAAAGAGGAGGGGGGAGGGGGAGGAGGCGGTGGACGACGAAGACGACCCACACTACCACATAAAGCGTCCCAAGCTCTAAAGACACCTAGAAGTAAGTGAGAGGAGGGAAAAAAGAATAGAGCAGGGCCCCTCTTCGAACGTCGTTTGTGAATTGTTTGTAGTGGGCGACCTGATAGAAGAGACATATAAGGCACTCATAATAAGAGATTGAGGTGTAAAAGGTAAGAGAAGCACAAGAGGGAGGGAAAACGAGAAGAATCTTATTCTAAATAGCGAGAAGAAAATAAGGCAGGGGGTGGGAAAAGGAGGCCAGCAACATCCATATTCTTCAACGCTAGAGACAAGCTTACCACTATAAAGGAATCGACCTGCACAACAAAGAGGGAAAGCATGACAGGAAAGAGAGAGACATGAATAGATAATTCAAAAGACTTTTAAAGGTGGACCAACCAGAAACAAAGCAAAAAGTAGAAGCCAATCCGATATCAACGCGAATCACTTCTCCTTCCTTTCCATCTCCACGGCCTCTCTCTGTACCTCTCTCTCACCAAATAAACCAAAAACCAGGACAGCAGTTCCCACTTCTTTCAATCCTCATCATTCAGAAACGCTGACTGTGCAATCAGCTTTCTTGACGCCGATGGAACCACCAAAGACATGAATGGAAGATCTCACAAGCACAAAATACTAGAGTACCCCAAAGAAACACGAATATTTCCCATGATAGTGTGAGGGAGCGAGATAGAAAAGATTCATACACTCAAACCTGCTACCCTATCCCCTTGAATCAATGAAAACGAAGTACCATTAAATGTACACGACATCTTGCCGACCACGAGGAGGTGCCACCTGCTCGTCGTCGTCGTTATTATCATCAACAACATGGTTCCCCGCAACGTTACCCTGCCTTCGTCCACTTTCTCGGTCACTCCCATCCAATTCTTCCTCCGGCTGTGGGGTGTTGCACTCCGGGATAGGCGTCAAGACCAGGTTCCGCGCCCCCCCACCTCGAGACCCTGACTGTCCCTCCGGTGCCATCTTCAGCCCCGCCATCCCCTCCCCTCCTCCCTCCTCCCCCTCCTCATCGTCACTACTGCTATCCTCATCCCCAGGTTGCCACCAGGACTTGAACTGACCCTTTTGCGCCTCCAACTGCTGCTCTTCCTGCACCTTTAATCGGTTCGGACTCTCAACAGACAAAGACCGAACCTTGCTCCTCCCAAAGGAGGACACCACGGGCCCATCCTCCTCCTCCCTCTGCCACCCCATGCTACCATTGCTCCTCCTCCTACTCATACTGCGACTTCTGCCCCGGTCTGCGCAGGCCCCAGTCACCGACGTGCGGGCCCTCAGCATTAAAACAGTGATGAAAAACAACAGCCCCCCCATCAACCAAACGCTGACACGGACCATCCCCGCCATCGCAAATGCAACGTTCGGACAAGCCGCTGCACTCGACCGTGCAAAATCCATACACGCCACATTGTCCGTCGTCAACGGATGGGTGAACTGCACACAAGCACATGCCGAAGAAAACCCGCAAGCATTCCCAAGCGTCTCACTCAGCACGAGGCCGTTTTCCATGACCAGTTTATCAGTGCTGGCGCCGCACATGTTTATTTGTTCGAGTCGATCGAGAAATTTCAAGTCGAAAAATAAGGCAGCCACCACAGCCGCCGCCCCACCCATGACCAAGAACGCGTAGGACAGGTGCACGAGCAGCGTGACAGATTCTTGCAACGACCTCATCACCGTGCCACTGCTGCTGTTGGCGCTGCTGCTGCTGCTGTTGATATTGCTATTACCCCCCCTCTTCTTTTGTGCAGCCATTGTGACAAGGCCAAGGAGAGCACAGATCAGGCCAGCCCACCATGTGCTATCATCGCTCCCCAACTTCATGGTGTACCATTCAAGCCCTGTCTGACTTAAACCACACGCCAACAAGCACAAGCCAAGGGCAACTGTAAAATTCTGCTGCAGCACCGAGGGTGGGGAGACGGAGAAGGAGATTGAGGATTTGTGCCGCGGGTGCGTCTGATGTTGAGTGCTGCTGGCAGCGGTAGTGGCGGTGGCTGCTGCTGACGCTGCTGTTGCTGCTACGGAGGCGGAGGGGTAGAGTCGCAAATGGGCAAAAGCGGAGGGAGGGGGGGGAAGTGGTTGCAGCACGACGGGGGCATCCGCACGGAGAGGCTTGGGCGATATAACTGGAGTGGATGAGGAAGAGGACATAGCGGCGTGGACAGATGCGTGTGCCATCTTCTTGGCCAGGCTGCTGATGGTACTGGCGCTGTTGCTAGGGGAGGATGAGGAGGAGGAGGGGGATCGCTGCTGCTGCTGCTGCTGTTGTTGTTGTTGTTGTTGTTGTTGTTGCCTTGTTGTTGTTGTTGTTGTTGTTGTTGTCTGGAAGGGCTGTCCCTGCCTTCGAAAAGCGTAGCGACCTTGTCCGCGTTGTCTTCTCCCAGAACCCGGACGACGCGAGGGCTCCTCAGTATAGGCATGACCAGTGGGCTGAGGGGACGGAACAGACCACCACCTCGGGTACTGCTGCCACCCACTCGGGGCGAGAAACACACTTCCTCCTTCCGTTCCTCGTCATGGTCGTCGCTCATAGTGGTGTGGTAATTGCTGCCCTGCATGTGGTCGCCAGTCCCGTACTTGCTCTGGTCCAAGGCCAAGTCGTGCAAGTCTTCCTCATCCAATGGGCTGCTGTGTTTCTTCTTGAGGGATGATCCACTCGGCGTTCGAGCCATATTTCGACCCCCATCATTGCTCTCCTTGCTGCTACCATTGTTGTTGCTACTGTTCTTCACGTTGCCACTGCTGCTGCTGCTGCTGCTGCTGCTGCTGCTGCTATTACTGTTGCTGGACTTGGAGCCGAGCTCTTTGGAGAGTGGAGAGGAGATTCGGACATTGGTTATGGCCGGGGAAGACCGAGTAGGGGTCAGGCTGCCCACGACCATCAGGTTCGAGGGCGATGAAGACGGTGACGAGGACGAGGGTGAATTGCTGCTGCGTTTCTTCTTGTCTTTGTATCTCTTCTTCTTGCTATACACAGAGCTTCCCAACTTCTCCGAGATCATGCGGATTTTGCCCATGGGCGAGGTGCTGGCCCGGGCACTACTGCCACTGATGCCGCTGCTCATATTGTCGCTCATAGAGCCCACCACGGGCATTGGCTCTGAAGAAGGCGTGTCCACGAGCTCCATAGAAAGCATGGTTGGTCGCTTGCGTTGGTGACGAGGCAGGTCCGTGTCCTCCTCCAGGCGCTGGAAATGGCCATCGTTCACGTCCATAATTGTAGTTTCGTGTCGTGTTTTGATTTAGCGTCCGAGCGTCTTGGTGTCGCGCTTGCCTGTCGTGTGTGTCTGGTGAAGCTTTTTGTTCTTGCACCCAAGGTCTAAGGCGTGTTATCTGGTCACAGCTCCCCAGCTCCTACACCACGATGGGGAAATGCTGAGGAGTCGTCACGCAGGGATTTTGCTTGCGAAGGACCTATGTTTGTGAGTGTAGGACGTGAAGTAAGAGGCGGGAGACTAGACATGGTGGGAGGACAACGAGGACCATGCTGAGCAACGGTCAATCGTTTCTTGGGGGAGAAAGAAAGACGCGATGCTCTTTTTCGTTGAACAAGTTTACCACCACCACGACCGAGCAAGCAATAATAAAAAGCAAGTGAGTCCAGAGAGTCTCTAGTCCTCACCACAAAGATCTTCTCCGGAGCACATCCGAATTTTTAAACGCTGGAGATGGTCTTGAGCAGCAGCTGAAGGGTAAAACGGTCGCGTTTAAAAAAACTCCTTTTTTGCCATGCTTGGTTTACCATACTTTTGGCTTGCTTTACACCACAGCTTCTTCGGCACTGAAATTAAGGGTTGTTCAGTGTGTGTGAGGTGTTCGTGATTCTATTTTTAAGTTTTTGACGGTTTTGGTCCTTGCACCTTTTTCATAAATTCGTTTCGACGACTAGGCGCCAAAAGAAATGAGCGAGCAGGGCAGCTAGGACTGGACTGGTAATGGAGTACATTACCCGTCCTGTCAACCATTTAGATCTTTCCAATATTACACTACGCCTCAGGCTGAACCCGATAATCTTTTGCCGACGAAGATTCCCCTTGCTTCCAAAGCATTGCGATAGATTTCCACCCACCCACCAATCCTTACATCCCTTTTATCACCCTTCAGAGGGCCATGGTATAAGTTGTTCGATTCGAGTTCGAAATCGGACGTCCGAGTCTCTATTTAACTCCATAGAACTTGTTCGATTTTGAACTCACGGAAATTGGTCGAGTATTTTTTGTTTTTGATCCTATACCGTCATTGATATCAATGGTAGATTACAAATGTGTCAGAATCGGCCATCTCAACGTGGAATACGCCGGAACCCGTCCGCTCTCCGAAGCTAAGCGCGTTCGAGCCCGAATAGTACTACCGTGGGTGACCAGGTTGGAAGGTCGGGTGTCGATTCTTTTGTGCTTGGGCCTGAAATTGGCCCATATCTTTTTACTGGCGCGGGCGAGGTCGTGTTTCTTATGCAATATCCCCAGCGCGCTACAAAGGACCAAGTATCCACACGGATCCTGCATGGTCGTAAATAAAAACCAACAGGTGAATGCGTAATTGAAGATTTGTGTGCAACGATGTGCTTATGACAATGCTTCCTATATGGCAGAAGCAGAGCCGATAGGGGGGGAGGGAGGGAGGGAGGCATTTGGAGTTTGGGGGCAGTGTACCTTTCGATCTTTATGACAGATCCCGGACTTAGTATACAGTCACATCCTCTAGGATTTGAGGCATCCAGCAGAACACATGTCCCAGGTTCAGGAAAAAAAGTTGGGGACGTGAGGTCAACCTTCTTTCCCTAAACAATGGCCCTATTTGGTAATGATTGCAGAGTTTATGGGGGGAAATGAGTAGTACCGCGGGTATTGAAGTTGAAAGGCTTGGCGTCAAATCGTTTTCCCTTTTATTTCTGTCCCCTTTTACTTTAGGGATGTCCTAAGGCAAGCTGCGATGGGCCGCACGGATCAGGCATGCCAACCTCCCGGCTATCTTTGCCTCTTAGAGTGGCTTTGAAAGTTTGGTATCACCGAACCGTAAAAAGACATATATTATTGTGACTCCTTTGTGATGCGTATACGTTTAATCCCTGTTTGTGTCCTGCATAGTGGTTGGGTTGTCTAAAGCTGGGATTGGGGAAGGCACGGAGCACATATGAGACAGGTCTTGAAGCAAATGCATCACCATCGTTCGTCAGCCGTCTCCCCATCCACACACCCTCCCCTTTCTCTTTCCAGGCTTACCACAAGTCACCCTTTGCGCCCATCTCGTGAAGAGAAGTAAGCTCACGCTCATCGCACCTTTCGGACCTCTCCGTACTAGTACAGGCGTGCCTTTGCGCTGCTGCTACGAAGATACTTCAAGCTGCCTAGCCCATCCCAACCACCGCCACCTCCCCCACCAGCCTACCATGGTCTTCTTCTCCTGCGAAGGCTGCAATGAGACGCTGAAAAAAAATCAAGTAGAGAACCACCTTCGACGGGCGTCCTGTGGCCACTACCCGGTCTCATGCGTGGACTGCAGCCAGGTCTTTCACGGCGTGGACTACCAAGCCCACACGTCCTGCATTTCTGAGGCGGAAAAGTACGAGAAGTCCCTCTACAAAGGCCCCAAGGCGGGCGGCGGGGGAGGCAAGGGGAAGAAACGTAACCCACAGGAGGAATGGATGGACATGATCAGTTTGGCTGCGGCCGAGGGAGGGAGTGTGGTGGGCTTGAGTCCGTCCCTTCGAGGGCAGCTGCCGCGAATGGCCGAGCTAGGCAATGTGCCCCGAAACGAGAAGAAGTTCAAGAATTTTCTTAGCAACAGCTTGCGGGTACGTGTATAGTAGGGCTGATTACTTGTAGGGTTAGTGTGGGAGTGGAAGAACGAAGTGGTCATAGGTCTGTAAGGTACCTCATGCCTGTTGTGTGGCTTGGATCAACCTGAAAAAGAGCGACGTGAGTCTTATTGTATATCACCACCACCTCTTCCACACCCACGCACACATACTCATAATAGATAAATCGAGTGACTGAGCAAGATGAAATGTGGAAATTCTTGAAGGGAAAGATCGACGCAGCCAAGGCTGTTACGAACGAGGCCGACGAGAAGAAGAAGGAGAGGAAGGATGAGGAGAAGGAAAAAGAGAAGGCAGAGGAGAACGACGCGGCAAGCACCGCAATGAAAGGGCCTGATAAGGGGGAGAAAGAGACCATCATCACTCCAACGGAAAGCCTAGACGGCACCAAGAAGTCGGAAAAGGACAAGAAGAAAAGGAAGGAGGCGCGGGAGGAGGGGGAGGGAGCGGGGGAGGACGAGCCCGTCACCCCGCGTCAATCCAACAAGAAGCAGAAGAACGAGACAACAACAGCAGTGGAAGAGGATGAGGATGGTGATCGGCGTTCAGCAGCAGCAGTAGGAGAAGCAGAAGCCTCCTTTCCGTGGGCCAAGACTATTAAGAGATTAATCAAGAAGGTCGAGGGGAGGAAGATGGACCGGCAGACGCTGCAAAAAGGGGCACTTGCACTGGCTTCGAAGACGAGCAATCGAGGTAAGAAAGCACTTAAAAGACAATTTAAAGAGGTATTGGGTGCAGGCATGGCAGGTGTGCAGGTGGATGGGGACGTGGTGATGCTAATTAAATAGTGACGCTTCGGGCAGAGAATACGAGTGGGGTGGTTGGTGGGAGAAATAAAGCCCAAAAAAAGAAATGAACCAAAAATTACTTGCGCAAGGAAAAGCATGGAGATCACCCGCAGGGAATTGTGATATTGCAATAGTGAGCTGGAGTTTTGAGTGGTCGTTCCTCCAAAAAAATATGTCTTGTCTTGTTTATTTTTTTTATGTCTTGTCTAGTCGAACTTATTTCTTTTGAGCAAGTGTACCCTCGGAGAGGGTTTTTAATGGCGCATACCGAAGCAGGCCGACACTGTATCGTAGCTTGCCAACACTAGGAAAAGCTATCAGCACTTCCATGCATTCTCGATTGTCGTGTGATGGTGAGACAAGCTAAGGTTGGTGATTATACAGTCTTTTGCTTCGACCTTCGACCAGCTCCATTCTACGGCTCGCCTCATCAGATATCACAAGGCGACTTGCGATTATTT
>AFGO01002536.1:17343-27832 GCA_004335405.1 Nannochloropsis granulata CCMP529
CGTCGCGGACCTGTGCTCACTCTTCTCCTGCCTCCTCTTCCTACTCGATAAATCTATTTTCTTGCTTACTTGCGTCCGTGCATGCATGCCCTCTTTCGGTTCCTCATTTGGTCCCCTCCTCTCTTGATTTCGTCTCTCAAACGTCCTTCATCCCCTCATCTGCTGCCGCTGCCGCACCATCCAAAGGTGCACCAAAGCAATAATGATTCACCATCTTGGTCAGCTCCGACGCCGGCATGGCACCCTCCATACGATGGACCAACTGTCCTTCGCGGATAAAGAATATCGTCGGAAGGCTTTTTAAATGGGAACGAGAAAAGGTGGGTATGGACGGTAGGGAGAGTAGGGTGAGTGAAAGAGGAGAGGAAGGAGGGAGGAAGGGAGGAATGGTGAATGATGATATCCTTGTTCTTTCTTACCCATACACCTTGAGAGCAGAGGCAATCGCAGGCTCCTCATCCGAGTCCACCTTCAACACCCGCAACTTGTCTTTATACAGCCCCTTGACCTTATCCAACTCGCCAGCGAGGATTTGGCAAGGACCGCACCATTGCGCGTAGACGTCGAGGAGGACGGGGCTGCCCGCCTCCGCCAGGGCTTTCTCGAGTTCTTCCCCCGTTACCTTGAGCACGCCGCTGTCTCCAGCCATCATCAGAGGCCCGCCTCGAGAACGGCTTTGGCGGCGCACTGCGTTTTGGGATGTAGGGGTGTGGGAATGAGTAAGAGCGAAGGGGTGCGTGGGTAGAGTCGAATGCCAGTGCTCTGCCTCGCGTTCCCTCTCTACCGAGCATATCCCGTTCACTTCGTCTGCACGTCACCGCTAAACATACCTTGCTGTGTTGTCGAGAGCGTGGCGGGCATGAAGGCCTGGGTCAAGGCGGCCACCAGGAGGAGGCATACCGCAAGCGCTTGCTTGTTCTTCAACTGCATCATGGTGGCAAGCGACTTGGGGTGCTTATTGGGAAAATTCGACGGAGGGAAACCTGTGCGTGTCAGCTAGAGGAAGCAAAAGCGAGGAAACTAGTTTATGAGCAGTGTGGAGGTCGCCCGCGCCTGCTTGCTTTGTGCGTGCGCTCGATAAGAAGGCAATGTCTGTTGAAGGCATTGCTAGTGTCGCTCTCCTTGCCTCCTCTCCTCCTTGTCTCCTCCCCCACCACAGGTCCCCCATCCCTTCATTACTTCGGCCTCTGACGCATTACGCCACATCCATTCACAACACACAGGTGCCTGGAGATGGTTGGATTCCGCAGGCGTGTCTCCATCGCCTCCGCTACCGTCCTTATGTTGGTTTCAACAGGTAAGTCTTTGACCAAGAGGCAAGGCAGGGCATGAGTCGGTCCAAGCAAGCAACGTATGTGCGGTGGATACTCGGCGTTGGTGCTGCTTGTTTGCGCTGTGTGTCACCACCTATAGCACCGGCAGTGTCATAAGTTCAGGTACTAGGATCTAAACTCACATTCTGTCATATTCCCCCAGGTTCATTTGCTGCCTCGGCACTGCTCAAGCGGCAGCACACCGGCTTTCTATCGGGAGGGGGGGGAGGTATGTTGGTCGCCCGTACCTTGCGGACTATCAGCAGCAGCAGCACACACAAGCGAAGCCTGATGAGCATGTCTTCGCAAGCGCCAACCAAGAAGGAGGCGGCAGCAGCCCCTGCCGTGATGGCGGAGGAAGCGGGGTCGACGTATAATATGGAAGACATCGTGAACGTGTGCAAGCGACGGGGGTTTGTCTTTCAGTCGTCCGAGATATACAATGGCTTCAATGGCTTTTATGACTACGGACCTTTGGGAGGTACGTAGAGCATATAGCTCACTTTCTTCTGCTGCCTCCATTTCCCCCTCCACCATCTCACCCACATCATATCCCTGCCTCCCCTCCCTCGCCTGTCCCCTGTAGTCGAACTCAAAAACAACATCAAACAACGCTGGTGGCGTGACATGGTTCACTCCCGCGACGATGTAGTAGGCCTGGATTCAAGCATTATATCCTCCCCACGGGTTTGGGAGGCCTCTGGTCACGTCTCTGGTTTCGTGGATCCCATGGTTGATTGCAAGGTTTCCAAGCTTCGTTATCGCGCCGACCAGCTTTTCTACGCCAAAGTTGAATTGAATGACGATGGAGGGGTAATTGGATACATTTCCCTTCTAGACTGCGGGGACATCCAAGGAGAAGCGACCAAACTTGCCGAAAAGCTGAAGAGGAAGGCCGGGAAGCAGGGCACAGTCAAATTGCCCCTCGATATAAAGGACATGACCAAAGCCACGGAAGCCGAGCTGGTGCTCATCCCCTCCCCCGCGACTGGGGAACCGGGTTCATTAACTCCTCCTCGGTCTTTCAACTTGATGTTCCAAACTTCTGTGGGTGCCTTGTCAGACGGCTCTTCCACAGCATACCTTCGCCCGGAGACAGCCCAGGGTATCTTCACTAACTTCAAAAACGTCCAAAGCACCGCAAGAGTTAAGGTTCCTTTTGGGATCGCCCAAATTGGCAAGGCCTTTCGAAATGAAATCACCCCTCGAAATTTTATCTTCCGGTCCAGGGAGTTCGAGCAGATGGAGATCGAATATTTTATTCCCCCGGAGGAAGAGGTGTGGGAGGGTTTTTATGAAGGGTGGATCGAGACGGCGTGGGAATGGCTGACCAGTATTGGGATGCGGGAGGACTTGATGGGGAAGGAGGTGCACCCGAAGGATGATTTGGCACATTATGCACGGGCATGCACGGATATTGTGTTTAAGTTTCCTTTCGGCCAGGTGGAGTTGCAGGGGGTGGCCGCACGAGGCGATTTTGATTTGACACAGCATCAGACGAGCAGTGGGAAGAGCATGGAGTATTTCGATGAGGCGGGAAAGAGGAAGTATTTGCCGCATGTGATTGAGCCGAGTATTGGGGTGGATCGATTGTTTTTGGCGTTGATTTGTTCGGCGTATGCTGAGGATGAGGTAGAGGGGGAGAAGCGGGTGGTCATGAAATTTCACCCGAGCATGGCGCCGATTAAGGTGGGCATTTTCCCGTTGGTGAAAAATAAGCCAGAGATCATGGCGAAGGCACGAGGAATTCATGACCAATTGAAGAAACGGTATAACGTTTTCTGGGATGTGAGTGGGGCGATTGGACGGAGGTATAGGCGGATGGATGAGGCGGGCACCCCGTTTTGTATTACTGTTGATTTTGATACGTTGGAAGATAACACGGTGACAGTTAGAGAACGGGACAGCACGAAACAGACCCGAATGAATGTGGATGAGTTGCTGGGTTTTTTAGATAGGGAGATTAATGGGTAGAGATTTGATGGAGGCAGGGAAGGGGTGAGGGAGGGAGGGTTTGGCGTGTGTGAAAAGTTAAGCAATCACACATAGTTTAAAAAAAGAGAAGGATACTCACAAGTGATATATATATATATAGGCAACCCATTTATTTATTTATTGTTTATCTATATGATTTATATATAGGCAACCCATTGATTTATTTCGACTGGTTAGATTTGTTTTTGCTGGGCGCCCTGTGAAGGTATGCCTCGTGCAGGAAGGGCCACTCGTCTCATCTAGAACCGGCAGCCTATCTACTACCTGTCAGAGGCAAATTGGGGGCAGCGGTGCCATCGCCATCGGGGATCGTAAAGGAGGGTGAGATGATAAGACCTTCCACAGAATTTGTCTTGCATTTCTCTCCCTTCTTGGTGGAGCCGGCGTAGTAATAGCTGCCGGATGGGTGATGGTCTCCCGGTAATCAGCGGCAGTAGCAGCAGCAGAAGCAGTAAGACAATCAATAAGGCCACAGAAATGACGCAAAAAGAAAAGGAAGAGCGAAATCGCATGTCATAGTGTCTGCTCTTCGAGCCAGTCATCCTTGGTTGTTGTGAGTAATATCCAGCCAGAAAAAGACAAAAAAACAAAAAAGCACGATAAAGAAGCAGAGCACTGGCTTCAAATTATATCAGTCATTTTCCTTTCGTTGTGTTCTTTTTGGTATGTTAATTCGGAAAATTGATTTCTTTCCTTTATGCGCGTTTTGAATGTGTGTATATGCTGTGATATCTATCTCTATCATTCAGTCTATTTCTCATTTCTACCACAACACATGATCACGAAAAGGGAGTAGATGGGGACGATGGTGGAGGCGCCGTCAAGTCAACGGGTGAGGGGGAGATCACCGTTGGTGATTCAAATGGGATAGCTTTGGTGGAAAGCGAGGAAGAGGAAAAAGACGACGACGAGGTAGATGAATATTTCTCCTTTATCGTTATTTCAAGCTGGGTGAGCACCTCCGCATTTACCCCCCTCAGCATACTCAATGAGGTTACCAGATGAGACACCTCATCCACCAATCGTTGTCTACCTGCATTCGTTACCGGCCTCGCCTCCTCCAAATAGTCCTTCAACCGAAACCCTAACAAGTCAAACACCCGCCCAAAAACATCCTGTACATGCCCCGCCGGCAAGAACCCCACCAACACCTTATGCATAGTACTCACCCCCTTGATCACCTCCTCCACAAACCGACACGCCGCACTACCCATCGCATCCCAATCCGTCTCCCTCAAGCCCGTTTTCGCTGCACTCTGCGCCACCAACTCACCTATAATCCCCACAAATTTCCCCAAAATCCTCTCTTGGTGCTCTGCATACTCCTGCTTTAGCCGATCCAGCTCCACCAAAAAGGCCTGTTGTTTCGTCTGCAGATGCGCAGCCAACGCAGCTCGTACATGAGGAAGGAGGACAAGGATTAACCCGAGGCTTCGCGAGGCGAGGGCGAGGTGCTTTGCTGTGATGCTACGCAAGCGGGCGGTTGCTTGGATGGCTCCTGCACCTAGGACGAGCTGGGCTGTGCGGGCATTGAAGAGCCGGAGGAGGTCGACGACGCGCTGCATCACATCCATGGCGAGAGTAGGGAAATTGGCCGCAACATTTAAATAGTTGGAGAGGAGAGAGACGAGGAGCAGGGCGCTCCACACCGCTTTGTAATGACCCTCCCCGACAATTGCCTCTGTGGGCTCCTTATTTTTTCTACTGGTCCCGTTGCTGCTGACAGCAGCGGTGAAACCAGTAGCAGCAGTGTCTCCCGCATCGTTCGAATGAGATAGATCGCCGTCGTCCTCCCCCTCCTGCTGCTGCTGCTGCTGCTGAAGCGGAGAAAATGGATAGGTGGCCAACACAGCCTTTCCAGCAATCAAACGATCGATCTCCGCTTGTCTTTCTGCACCTACATCTGCCTGTACCCATCTCTCGGCATCCAACGCGGCCAACAGCTGGGCACTCGCCTCCTCATGCAGGTACTCCACGAACAATTTTGCTTGTGTCAACAACGTACTCTTCAACCCAAAGCCCGCCGTGCCACTGATCCTCTCCATCGCAACCACAAAATGAGTAGTAGTATCCCACAGCACCTTCATCTGGCCCAATTCCATCTTGACATGAGCATCCTTCCTGGCATTTAATAAAGAGGCGATATGCCTCTGGCACAAGTCACACAGCGTTCTGAGGACTTCATCATTCAATCGCTTGCATGCCTGTAGCTCCAACACCTTGATTTGGTCCTCGTCTTTGAACGGGGCGTGCTTCTGCTGCATCCCACTTCCTCCTCCCACTCCCATCCCACCATTGGCGCCAGCACTACTACTGCTCCTACTGCTGCTGCTATTGTTGCTGTTGCTGCTACCGCCGCCACCCCCTCCTGTCTCCATCCGTCGCTTGTCTAGAAACGCTTTGAATTTGGTGGAAGGGCTGGGGCCGGGAGAAGAGGGAGGGTTGGGGACAAGTCCTGTCCTGGAGGGTGGTGGAGGTGGAGCAGCCGCTGTTGCTGAGGAGTCACCATTGCCTCCTGCTTCATTTCCTTCTCCTCCTCCAGATCCTCCTCCTCCTCTTCCCCCTCCCCCCCCTCTTGAGGGAGATATGGACGACGACAAGGCCGCCTCGCTCTTCCGATGCTGCTGCAACGCTAAAGGAGAGGACGAAGACCAAGAGGATCTCCGATCCAGCAGCCGACTCAACTCCACGCTAATCTGTTCCTCTAGGAAAGCATGAATCAAGCCAACCCTCTCCATGGGCAACAACATCTGTTCAAAACACAACTTCAGGCAATCCAAAAAGATCCCAGGCTCCATCGTTTTCACCTTCCCACTCAGAAGTCCCGCATCCTCCTCCTCTGCTGCTTCCTTCCCTCCTCTCTTCCCTTTTACATTACTGCTCACCCCTCTCAGACGATCCGTCATGGCCCTCCCTCCCCCCTTCCTTCCTTCCCCTTCCCCTTCCTCAAATTGGTAATCGGCTATGTCCAAATATTCTAACAAAACTGTTTTCACGACTCCTTTCAACGTATCTTTCAATCGGCCTCGATACCTTTCTAGCACCTTCGACAGGCGACACAAGCGCACCAAGCCCCGCACTCGCGGCTGGAGCTGCGCGACCAACGCCTCGTTGAGCCGAAGCGAGGACGAGGAGAGGTAGTGGTCGGCGGGAGGGTGTGGTTCGTTTTCTTGTGGTGGTTGGGAGGGAGGGGAGGGAGGAATGCGGTCCTCGGACGAAGGGGGACGGGACTCGGCGTCGTCTGTTTTTGGTAGGTGATGTGTTTGGTCAAGGGAGATAGATAAGCGTGGGTTTATGTAAGAACGCCATACTTTCTTCCCCGCTCCCTCCCCTCTTTCCCGACTTCCCTCCCTCCCTCTCGTACCCTCAAATTGCACCGCAAGGTGTATAAAGCTCGAGCCCATTAAATCAGAAACCAGCTCCAAATATTCTCCCAACTGCCTGTCTAATTTTCCCATAGAATGCACTGCTGCCAATCCCCCCTCCCTCATCAACGCCCTTGCATCCTCCAACACGTCCAAGGCACCCATGTAGTCTCCCGCACTTAACAAAGACTGCACCAGGCCTTTGCTCCTCTGTACGTCTTGAATCAACCGCAGCTTCTCCAGGAGCACGGCCAAGTTGACCTTGCGTTGCGCTAAACGAGGGATGCGTATCATCCCCATGACGGTCTTCCTATCTATATCGTGCAGCCCGGCCCGCAAGTGCAACAGCTGCCGACATGCTTGTGCGAGGCGGTCCCGCACGTCTTGAAGCGTCGTCAACGCTTCAAAAAAATGTTGTGACCGAGAGGAGATTTGCTTGAGCAAGCACGTTTCCACGACATCTAAATACTGCGAGAGGCGTTCTTGGGTGTCCGGGGTAGCTTTCACCACCATCCGTTCGAACAAGGCGGGTTCTGAGAGTTGGAAATCACGGTGGAAGAAGATACCCGGCACTTCCCTGAAGCACTCTGCAAGGTCCGCAGCTCCATCCACGGCTTTCTGCGACGATGACAAGAGCTCTGGCCTGTACAATTGAACCTGCCCGGGCCCTGCATGGTGGTTCTGTCGATAGCGTTCCATGGCCGGCCCGGTTGTTCGGGCGAATGAGAGGAGATCGGAAGTTTCTACGGGTGTTAGGACAGAGGCTGGTACGGGGCCTCCGGGTGCGCCTGGCCCAGGAGTACTCCCATGGCCTTGATCAAGCAACGCTAAAACTAACTCATCGCTCACGCCCCCCGGTGCCCGAGGGTCCATCATGACACTTGTCAAATTGTGCCCGCTTTGGGCCATCTCGCTGCGGACGTCGGCATATTCGTCTTCGTCGAACGAGGAGGAACGATGGTGATGAAGGTTGCCGCTGCTGCAGCTTCCTCCTCCTCCACCACCTCCTCCTCCTCCTCCCCCTCCTCCACCACCACCACCGCCACTCTCAGTCTCGTGCGACACAGGGGAAAGCAACGGGGGCCAACGCGTGTAACCAAACCGCTTGGTTGGGGAGTTATACGTCAAGGGAGAGGGAGCACTGATGCTGCTGCCAAGCTGTCCGGTTCCGCTGAGGCTTAGGGTGCTGGACCCTCCCCATGTCCCGGACGACGAGGGGGGAAATGCCCCACTTCTCTCCCCGGCACCGCCGCTACGGCTGTTGCTTCCTCGACGACCGGTGTTGCTGCTGCCGCCGCTGCCATCATGCGCATTTGACGAAGAGGAGGACGAAGACATGCTGCGTGCTTAGTGGTGAGCCATCCGCGGCGAGCTTCCGGCGTTCCCTGTGAAGTAGGTAGGAAAAGGCACATTTTAGAGGGATAGTCAGGACACATGGTGTGGTGTGGTTTCGTGGCATGTGGGGCGAGTGGTCAAAGTACTCAAAGAACCCGCTTGGAACACCTTTCAAGCTCTCAAGTCGTCGGCGAGGCGGTGAGGGCACGGCCCACATTGCTTGTGCCTTCAAATCCTTCCCCATAGCACACATAACGCCTACTTAATACCGAGCCGAAATCATTCTATCACCTCGAGGGGGTTGAGGGGTAGGCAGCAAAGCAACGCGCGTAGAGGCTTTCGAATGCTCAGGGAAAGCAAGCCCCATCGTCATCGTAACATTACAATCAACGCTCCACTTTCACGCTCCCATCACACACAAACCATAGCGCACCTGCTACACACAGCCAAGCAAGACGCATAGATGCCGCTGCACTACTACACGCTTGGTAGATGAACTTCTTTCGTGGCCGTCAAAGGACCCGGAAGGCAACGGCGATGCCCTCCATCCTGTCCCCCCTCCTGCCCTGGTTCCTCCTGCTGCTCTTCGTGCTGCATGCCCCCACCACCTTTGCCGACGTGAACGACTACCGCTTCCTGCCCACCCCAAACGGCGGTGGGCAAGACGTGTCCTACTACGTGAATGCTGCTTGCCGCTCCGGCTCCCGGATGTATGTGGGCGGGGGCTTCAATTTGGTAGGGGACGAGGTGGCATTTAATTTTGGCTATTTCGAGGCGGGAGCTGGCGATGGCAATAGCACTTGGACGTCGCCTCCCGTCACTATTGGCCCGGATCCCATGGGCTTGTTGTACAACGACGGGGCGCTCCGTTCGACGGACTGCCAGGGGAAGGTCCTGACATTGCTCTGCCCTCCTCCCTTGCCCGACGGCTCGACGGTCGTTATCATCGGGGGGGATTTCACCACGGGCGGCCTCCGCTTGGGAGGAGCGGGTGGCATCCCTTTTGTAGGTGCAGATGGGGCGCGGACATTGAATCATCTGGCAATCTATCGCGTGGAACCTAACCCGGTGCTCGACTCAGAAGCTTCCAATCTCTGTCCTGTTCTACAAGGCACCATCCTCCCCCCCCCTTCCTCCCTCAATTCCTCCTCGTCCTTCTCCCCCTCCTCTTCCTCCACCACCACCCCCGAAGATCAATACACCAAGGTACGATGCAGCCCTCCTGGCACACCTCCTAGTCCCTTTCCTCCGGGCGTCCTTCTGGCGACGGATCCTTACAGGAAAATCACAGGCCCGCAGGAGAAAACATCGAGGGGCTATGTCTCATCCCTTGCGTGTTTAAATGAAGCCTGTACAGAGATGGTGGTGGGAGGAAATTTCAATTCTATTTTGGGGACGACGGCATTCTCGGTGGCACGGTTGAAATTTGATGACCATTTTTATATGGCGGAGAGTATGGCGTTGCATGAGGTGGAGGGGGAGGGAGGGAGGGAGGGAGAAGTGGAGGGGAAAAGAGTATTGAGCAACATGCCTGATGATGGGGGAAACTGTTTGCCTTCCGGGGCGATGGGCACGTTTTTGGACCCGTTACCGGGGGTTAATGGGCCGGTGCATGCATTGGTGGCGTTAGACTCGAGGTATGTCGCCGTTGGCGGTTCATTTGACCGAGCCGGGGCTATCAACTCCCCGAATCTCATCATGTGGGACCGACTTGCAAATGCCCTCATCTGCCTGGGCCACGAAGCGGATGCCTCTTCCTCCCTCCCTTCCTCGTCCTGTTTCTCTCCCTTCTTTTGCTGCCAAGGCATTCCAGGTGACATCCGTGTCATGCTCCCCGTTTCACCGCACCGCCTCCTCCTCGGGGGGTCCTTCGCCGATGCTTCTTCCCCCTATGGCATCGTGTCCGCCAATCTAGCGTTACTTGATTTCGATCTCACTGCAGCGGGAGACGGGACAGGGAGGCAGGTGCTTGACCCCAAAAATTGGAGGAGGTTACCAATGGTGGAGGGAGGGGAAGGGGGGAAGGATGTAGGGCCAAACGGACCCGTGACGAGTATGGTGTGCTTGGAGGAAGACGAGAAAGGGTTGTGTGAGAGGGTGTTGGTGGGGGGGTGGTTTGATGGGTTGGAAGGGTTTGAGTGGGATGGAGGGAGGGGGTTGACTAGCTTTAATGCGACTCCTTGGGGCTTGTTGGCGTTGCCGTTGGCGACTCTGAGGCTCCCGGACGTGAGCAGTAATAATATGAATTCCCCCGCGGTCTTACAAGCGCTGAATGTCTCAATCATGAACAACACCACGGCAGAGGGTAGTGCCACGCCCACTCCTACTCCTTCGCCTCCTCCGCCCCTCCCTCCTTCGCCACCTGGTCTATGGACACGGCCTGTGGTAGGAATCAATACCTTACTGCGGATTCCTTCGATTTTCAACAGCGGGAGCCGCAGCAGCCGCAGCAGCCGCAGTGGCGATGGCGGGGGGGGGGCT
>AFGO01002536.1:51592-63846 GCA_004335405.1 Nannochloropsis granulata CCMP529
TTCCGGCTGCTTGAGAATCCATCCGAAACCCACCCCCGATACCGTTCGAGCCCGAAACAGCGCCGACTGACTTCTTGTTGTGATGCAACGACTGTTGCTGCTGTTGCTGCTGCTGCTGGTGCTGCTGCAGTAGTCTTTCTTGCTGTTGTTGTTGCTGTTGTTGTTGTTGGTGTTGTTGTTGTTGTTGTCTGCTGTTGTTGTTGCTGCTGCTGCTGCTGCTGCTGCCTGCTGGTGCTAAATATTGCCGTTGTTGAAACCGCAGCAGCAGCTGCTGCTGCTGCTGTAACTGCGCTACCCCCTCCCTTTCCATTCTCATTGCTTCTTCATTCCTCCAGCGTTGCTGGACCTTAAGCTTTTCGTCCATGGCACGATCGACATGTCTTGTTTGTTCGTTTAGGATTCTTTGCAAGGCTTCTAGTTGTCCCATGCTCAGATGAACGAGGGCCTCCGTCGGACTATATAACATTGATAGTTCTAAGGCGACCGCTCCTGCCTCAGGGAACCTTTCCACAAACTCCTCTTCCTGCGGAGTTAAGAAAAGGAGGGGGGCATGCGGGCTTAGGGACAAAGAAGAGGAGGCTGAGGAAAAGGGGTGGGTGGTAGCCCCGCTGCTGCTATTGCTGCTGCTACTACTACTACTGCTGATGCTGCTACCGCTACTGCTGATTCCGAGGAGGTTGACTTCTTCTTGTTGGTGTTGTTGAAGAAAAGCGTTTAGCCCCAAGTGCTGTAGAAGCTTGAGCTGGGAGGAGGACAAAGAGGGGGAGTGGTGGTTGTTGTTGCTGCCGCTGTTGCTACTGCTGTTCAACCAGGAGGAGGAGGAAGAGATGGACGATGTGGAGCCTCCTAAAGGGTGAGGGTTGGTGGTAGTGACGCTGCTGGTGCTGGTGCTGGTGATGGGACTGATGCTGTTGTTGTTATCGTTGATATTGTCGTCATAGAGCTGTCCTCGCACTGAAGCAATAGCGGCGGCCAGATCTGAATCCTCCAGCAGTAGGGTGGCTGCAGTCGATGGAGGAACAGAAGCAGCAGGAACAGTAGCAGAACAGGAGGAAGAAAAGGAGGCGGGAGAGACCAAGGGCCATGCAGAAGGACCGTTGACGGCCTCTTTGCTGCCAGCGCTGCCTAGTATCCATGCTGTGGGAGGAGAGATGGCCAAAACAGACGAGGGAGAGACGCAAGGAGAGGCAGAGGGAGGCTCGGAGGCAGATGCATGCCATGCGCGGGTTGTTGTGGTGGTGGTGGCTGCAGGCTCGGGCACAGAGGTGGATTGAGCTGCCTGGGTTTGCTCTTGCTGCTGTTGCCGTTGCTGCTGTTTGGATGCTTTTGAGGGGGCGACGACGGTTGAAGAAGAAACAGAAGGGGTGGAGGACGAAGAGGTGGGCGTCGTCTTTGACTTGGCGGGCTGCGGTGTGGTCTTGCAATATGCTCCTGCCTTCTCTTCCTCCTCCTGCTGCTGCTGCTTCTTCTTTTTCTCCTTTTCCTTCTTTTTGGCAGCAGCGACTGCTGCAGCCGTTGCTGCTGCCTTCTCGGCTGTCGTCGGTTTCTTCTGCACGACGCTCCATTCGTCTCCAATCGCACATATCCCTACTTCGCCTACACTGCCTGAGGCCCCACCGCGCACCACACGCTTCCCTCCATCCGCACCTTGCACCAGCTCTAGGGAAGTCAAGGAAGACAAAGAAGAGGGTTTGTCGCCCTTCAATAACCTACTCGTCTCCTCCTCCTTTTTACCGCCGTTGGTGCCGCTGCTGGTAAAGAGGGAGGGAGACGCTCTGAACTCCTCTTCGTCTTCAGAGGACGAGGAGGACACCACACCATCACCCTCCTGCTTCACATCAGTACTGCTGCTGCTTGGAGTCACTGCCGCTACCGAAGCCGAAACTGTCGGGGCCTTTCTTTTATCTGCCTTGTCTTTTCCCTTCTTCTTCTTCTTCTTCTTCTTCCCTCCTCCTCCCCCTCCTCCTCCTGTTCCTCTCCCACTTCCTCCATGCTCTCCTCCACCACCGCACAGCAAGCTCTCTGCCTCCCTCGCGGCTATCTCTTCGATCATCTTCCACTGGCCTTCCAGAAACTCGAGACACTCCGACCGCTTCCCCGCCCTTGCCAGGTCCAACGCCGTTGATCCCGCGTCATTCCTCAAGGTGACATTCGCCCCCTTCTCCAGCAGAAGTTTCAACAGGCGAACATCACCGATTTTGGCAGCCAGATGCAAGGCGGTGTTACTGCTCTTGTTCTGGTGGTCGAGACTCTTACAAGAAAATCTTAAAATGCACTCCGCCGCCATGTAATTGCCTGTGGTGGAGAGAAACAAGGAAGGAGAGAGAACGGGGGGAAAAGAGAATGGTCAGTTGTGCACTGCGAAGGAGAGGGAGGGACGCAGGGCAGAGATATACTTACGGGCAAGGACGGCCATCATCAAGGGCGTATCCAGGTTCTTATTTGGACTATCTAGCAAGGAAGCATCGCGTTCCATCAACAGCTTAATAACGGCTTCCGAGCCGTTTTTTGCTGCGAAGTGCATGACAGAATTACGAGCCACCGTCGTCCGTGCCGTGACGCTGGCATGGTAATCAAGCAAAAGCTGGACCATGTCCACCTTCCCTGTCTGCGCTGCCAACATCAGCGGTGTGGCTCCTCCCTGGTCAATCACATCGACGTCGGCTTTCCGTTCGCCAAGCATCCGCCCAAGATTTCCTTCATTGCCATGCAGCACCGCTTCCATTAACCCTCCATTTCGTGCCCGCTTCCCATTCGTGCCTCCTCCCACGCCATTTCCCCCTCCCTTATCCCCTGCCGATTCGTTCGAAGCCACAGTATCATCGTCGCCATACTCATCATCTTCCTCGTCATGGTGGTCTCCTCCTCCTTCCTCTCTCCCCCCCTCCTTCCCCTCCTCAGCGTCCCCCTCAATCGAGACCTCCTTCCCACACAAGTACTTCTTGCTTCGATTAGGCAAATAAGAACTGTCCGCCATCATCATCCCACACGCGTCGTCGTTGCCATGTCCATGTGTGTCCGAACGCTCTCCTCGTCCTCCTCCTCCTTGGCTGTACGGTAACGGGAGCAGCGAGGAGGAGGAAGGGGGGATATATTCCGCCGCAACCGAATTGCAGGACTGCTCCTCCATGAGCTTGCTCTTCATCCGGGCGTAGAAGCTCCGTGAAGCCGAGGAAGAGGCTTTGCTCAAGCATTTTCGGAGGGAGGAGATAGTGGAAGGGGAAGGTTGGCCTCCCTGTAGTAATTTGGCCAGGTCGGCGTTTGACAGCAACGACACCGGCATGGAGCCCTGGGGCAGAACTATGGATTGGAATTGGTTTGTGGTGCTTGGAGATGCGATGGGTGCAGGACTGACAATCGCTGTCGCGGCTTGTCGGCTGGAGCCTGCGCTTGCGCTGGTCAGTAAGGACGAGGAGGAGGACGATGGTGCCGGGGCGGGAGGTGGTGGGAGATCGGAGGTAGGAGGCTTCGACTTGTCCTTGTCTCGGGTCATGATTTCAGAGGCAGAGGGTGTACTGGTCTCTATCCTCCTGCTAGCCACTGTGTGAGGTGAGAGGCGTGGGTGTAGTGGGTGTGAGAGGTGAACACAAGTCACTGACGGGGAGCACAATTCCTGATCGTGTCACACAACGGTTGAGGGAGGAGGTTCTTGGTTTTTGACACCGATTCAATCACGCCCTTAACTGCTGTAACAAACAAAAACATCTTAGGGACAAGAGTCGTGCTCTCCTGATCGTCCTGGTCAGCTTGATCTGCGCTGTAAGTACGCAAGGCGGGTGCAATATCACCGCCTTCATGTATAACCTCCCCAACAACGCCATCTCTTACAGACCAAGCACCGCCAAGCATGCCTATAACCAGGGCAAGACCAAGATCGCTGTCACCCAGCTTGCTCATTTCCTTACTCATCGTCATATTTCCAGCCCGTGCTTTCCTCTCCGTCCGTCCCGTCCCTGCCCACCACTCTCGCCTCACTCCCCTCCACGCCACCGTCGCCGGCACGGGCGTCAACGTCCTCTATTCTGAGCGCTTTCTAGAACACAAAGCACGAGGCTACCATCCGGAAAATCCTTTACGGGTGTCGATTCCAGCGCAAGTCCTCAAGCACACGCCAGGGATTCATCTAAAGGCGCCCACCACTACTCAAGAGGCGGCGTTGGCCGCAGTCTTGCGAGTCCACGACCCGGCTTACGTGGAGGAAATCAGAGCCTTGTCCGCGCGAGGTGGAGGGAATATCGATGCAGATACATTTGTTAATGGTGCGACATATGAGGTGTGTTTGTTGGCAGCGACTGCTTGGATAGATTGCGCCAGACATACCTTGCTTGGGGACGGGGACGAGGTGGAGGAGGACGAGGACGAGGAGGAGGACGAGGCAGGTTCGCTTGCGACCGCGCTCGTCCGGGTCCCCATCCGACGACCTTCCTTTGCCTTGACTCGCCCACCTGGTCATCACGCAGGACACTCACAGGCCATGGGCTTCTGCATCTTCAACTTTGCTGTGATTGCCGCCCGGTATGCATTAGACAAGTTGGGGTGCCAGCGAGTGGCGATTTTGGATTTGGACGCCCACCACGGGAATGGGAATGAAGAGGCGGTCCGCACAGAACCCTCCATGTGCTATGCATCATTTCATCAGCAAGATTCATTTCCAATGACGGGGCTGGATCCGAGCGATCACGGGCCTCACGGGAATCTGCTCAATGTCCCTATTCGTGCCTACAGTGAAATTAAGACTTACCTGACCCTGCTGGACGACAAGGTCCTTCCCTTCTTGACGGCGTTCGGGCCTGACCTTGTTATTGTCTCGGCGGGGTATGATTGTTTAGTGGACGACCCTCTGGCACAATTGGCATTGGGTCCCCGGGATTTTGAGGCGGTGGGAGAGAGGTTGTTGAGAGCGTTCGGAAGGGAGAAGATTATGTTTGGGTTGGAAGGAGGGTACGAGCCCGAGAATGTGGCGGCGGCGATTGTGGCGACGTTGAAACCGTTTTTATAGCAGCTAAAATTGGTAGTAATGGGTGTAGTGGTAGTGATGGTGGAGAAGAGGGAGAAGAGAAGTGATTGAGGTGGTGATGATGGAGTTGCTCTTGTCGCCGCTGCAGCACCAACAGCAGCAGAAGCTAGAGGCTACCTTAGTGTTTTGTATACTGATAGAATAGAACATTTGAGACAGAAAGTATTTTTCATACCAAAGCGAGTAAATGAAGAGACACACACATATGTACCGCTCCAGAGTCCTGCCTGCACCTTACGTTCTTTCTCAACCATACATCTTTCCCCTTCATCTTCTCCCACGCACACAGAAACATTAACTGAAGGCTCTTCATGCCCCGCACTCCTCCCTCTCCCTTGGAGACTGATGGTGACCTGCCTATCTGCGGTACTTGTGGAAATGCCTACGGACCTTCCACCGTCCCTCCCTCGACGTGTAAGATTTGCAAGGACGACAGGTAAGCATTTTTGGGGTATCATTTGCGTTTGTCTCTTGAGTACTCTCTGCAAGCTGTGATGCGCATATATGGATTTTATCCCATCAACAATCTCTCGTGGCTTATATCCATCTTGTATGCCTTTTTCTCCTTATCATATAGTCACCCATACTCTCCCGAAAACAACGCAGGCAGTGGCTCCCAGCAACAGGCCCTCAATGGACGAGCCTCCGCGCCCTAGCTGCGGGGGGGCACAAGAATGAGATTACGCAGGTAGAAACCAATGTGTACAGTATTGTCACTACCCCAAAGGTAGGGATAGGACAGCGGTGTCTGTTGGTGCAGCATCCCGGACGTGGAGAAACAAATTATGGGGAAGGAGGGAATATATTGTGGGATTGTTGTGCATTTCTGGACCAGACCACCATTGAGGCCGTGAAGGCTTTGGGTGGGATTTCGAAGATTATTTTGTCCCACCCACATTTCCTGGGCTCGTGCATCACGTGGAGCAAGGCGTTTGGAGACGTGTCTATCTTCCTGCATAAGAGTGACACAGAGTGGATCACCCGGACCGTTAAGGGCGAAATGTCGCCTTATTTTCTATGGTGGGATGAGGACACTTTGAGTTCCATATGCCCAACCCTTCGGCTCGTGCGCCTGGGTGGCCATTTTCCTTCCTCTTCTGTGTTGCTCCTTGGATCGTCGGCGGAAGACGGGAAAGGTGTCATGTTCGCAGGCGATACCATTCTGCCAGTACCCCACGGTCGGTGGTGTTCGTTTATGTATAGCTTTCCCAATCTCTTGCCTTTGCCTGCTTTTATCGTAGAGGATATCAAGACAAAGGTGGAGAAGTTGCCTGATTTTGATCGGTTATACGGCCCTTTTCCAACCTCGTCTATATTGGGGAATGCAAAGGAGGCGGTTTTAGAAAGTGCGCAGCGGTATTTGGATTCCTTGGCGGGGAAGTATCACGGCAAGTAAATGGAGAGGAAGTGAGAGAGAAAGACGAATAAAACTAGGGGAGAAGGAAGAGAAAGTTGAAGATGCAGGATAGGAAGTAAAGGAAGTGAATGGCTAATGTACACAAGTGTGAGTAACTCGGGAGGGAAACTTTTGGCCGAATACAAGACACAGAAGAAACAAGACAGTAATTCGAGCATGCAATCATGCAAAGCCTTTTGTTCAATCTTTGGCGTCTCCATCTCCGTGTAGGTGCCTTTGAGTTTCCTCTATTTCACTTCATTATTAGGCTGGCAGAATGCCATTGTGTTTCTCTTTCTTGTCTTTCCTTCTTACTTTCTTCCGTCAAGCGCTTTTTATTGATTGTCTACTATGATGCGTTTCTTTCTAATCTTTCACATGTCCAGTCACTCTACAAATGGTTGCTTGTGCTCTGATATAGGCTTCTTTTCACCATGTACATGCTCTGTATCTTTCATTTTAAAGACTATGAACACTCTATTTGTATGCAATCGAAATACCAGTTGATTACTTGAAACGTAACGCCGCGAGCCAGTTGTGCCTCAAAGGCGGGGTGATTGCTGGAGCTTCCATCCCTGGTGCTACTGCTGCTAAAAGGATTGCAGATGGCCCCGACAAAGGTATGGTGGTAGGAGTGGTAAGTGTCATTGTAGGCGAGGGTGCCGTCGAAGTCTGCTGCTGCCGGTGCTGCTGCTGCTGACGCTCCGCTTTTTTACTTGTCTTCAAAACCTCTTCCAGTGCCAAGACTAAGTCTTTGTGTTTCCGCAGTTGTCGGATGATATACTGTTCTCGCTTGGTGAAACTACTGCTGCTACTACTACTGCTGCTACTACTACTGCCGCTGCTGCTACTGCTGTTGGTTGTGGTAGTGGTCTTGCTGATGCTGCTCTTCTTGGCAATGTTTGCGCTGCTCCCCAGAGCCGAGCAGGAAGACGACTTGTCCACCTGCTGCTCTTGGTGCTCTCGGTGCTCTTGCTGCTCTTGCTGCTCATGCTGCTTTCGCTGTTGCTGCTGCGGCGGCGGCCGCAGCTGCTGTAGTAGCTGGGCATTCAAGCTACTGCTACTCACAGTCCGCGACGACGACGCAAACGAACCCAATGACAGAGAGTGGAGCGGCGTGCCGACGACTAAGCCTCCACCACCACGCATTCGCTGATTCGACGACAAGGAAGACGACGACGCAAATGAGGATGAGGGCTGGCTTCCTCTAGAAGAGGATGTACGCATTGCCATCGTGCAGGTACTCGTACAACGAGACAAGGTCCGCCCGTAAGAAAGGATAGTCCCGTTCTGCTGAAACTCCTCGTCCTCAACCACATTACTCAACAACAACGACAACAACCCTTCCGCGGGAAACGAGGAGGCAGAAAATGGCGAAGTAGCATGCCCCACTCGCGGCGTGGTCGAGTAACTATCATCAATCTTCACAACCAACACCCCGTCTTCCAACACATTACAGTCCAAGTAATGCTTCAGCACCGCCGTCCGCAACGACATGTTCCGTTCACTCGGCGCATAGAAAGGCAACGGCAACAGTTTATCGCGCTGAGTACTGCTTGTTACCAACGGTACCTGGGAGAGCCGCGACGGGTCCACAGGCACCAAGGGAGAGAAATGAAACGAATCATAGGCCAAGACCAAGGGCGTACTAGAGCAGACGTGTCGAGGTAGCTCTAAAGGGAGATAGACACCTGCAATCTCTTCGGCGGAAGCCAGCTGTCGCCCCTTGGCATCCGTCCAGTCAGTGGCAAAGATGATGAGGGGCCGACGGAGGACGTGAGCGAGAACATAGATGTGGGCGGCTTCCAGGTAGGCAAAGCTACCGTTGCCGATCCAACCCTTCTTCTCTGGCTGCTGCAGATGTTGGTTCTGAGGCGACTGCGGCAATCGCGGTGTCTGGGGCTGCTGCAACTCTTTGTCATTGTTGCTCCCTGTCGTGGCTGCCAGGCCATCCACCATCATTCCATTCTCCGCTTGCTTTGCTAGGACTGCCCACTCGACGTCCAACGCTTCCTTCTCTAGCACCACCCCATGCTTCCCTAACTCCTCCTCCCATGACTTACGAATCAAACGCAGCAAGCGCTTACCCCCCGTCGTCTTCCCTTGTCCTTGTCCTTGTCCTTGTCCTTGCCCTTGGGCACCTTCCACCAAAAAAGAGCGCATCGCATTTCGGAGCAACAGCTTCCGATCATGCACCCCCCAACAAGCCAACGAAGCAGCATGCGCCAAGCAATTCCCATCACTTTCCGTCCGTAATGCCACCAACGACGCACATTCCGGGTGCCAATTGATCTTGCCCGCCTTCTCCAAATTCCGCTGGGGGCTAGGATCGAGCAAGCTCTGCAATAAGGCCTTACTGCTCTTATGGGATAGGCCTTCTAGAAGGGGGAAAAGGGTAAAGGTGGCATGGCAGACCCCATCCCCAAGCACATATGGCCCTTGTGTACAATCCAAAGATGTCAAGGGTCTGTTGAATTCCTCGCTAATCTGCGCGGAGTAATGGGTGGGTACGCTGGGCTTGGCCAAGGCGAAACGGCACCGGCTCAGGTAGGTGGAACTGGAGGTGGAGGAGGTAGAGGGGTGGAGCTCGGTCGACTCCGCGGAAAGCTCCTTTCCATGCTTCTGCTTCTCGATTGGCACGTCGACGACTTGCAGCAAAGAACGCTCCAGCTCAATGTGTAGGGCTTCGGTAACATCGTCGCCCCCGCGGCAGGATAACGTCCGAGTGAGTCGACGGGGCGCGGCGTGCTGCGGGGTCAAGGGAGGAGAAGTGGGGGGCGTGGGAGGGGCAGAAGTGGACGGGGACGACGAAGTACTGGAGCTACAGCTGTGTGTGCTGTCGGCGCGGGGGTTGGACTTCTCTTTCTTGCCTGTTAGATGCGAGGATGGGGGGCACGTGAGCGAAAGTTGAAGGCACATAAGAGCTGAAGGGCTTGTGTGAGACTTACCGACACCCAAGTACGAGGTCGCTACATTGGAAACCCGCCCCATTTTACTGCCTGTCGACAGCTAGCGCCACTGCCTGTCGTGATGTGCGCGTAGGGGACGGGAAGGCGTGAAAGGGGTGCGTGTCCTTGTAGATGCGATGCGCCTTGCTTTATGATTCATTTTGCAAAAGGGCAGTAGGGATGAGATAGCAAATGAGGACTTCCTGACCCGCTGCCTCATTCCTCGTCCTTTTTGTACTTCTCCTCCTGTGACCAGCAATGTTTCGGAAGCACAAAACTCAAGCACTAACAAATCACGTGCCTGCATGTCTGTCTATCCTAAAAGCGAAAAAGCCCGCTGTGCGTGTGGCCCTCTCCTACAAAAAATTAACCGAGAGCGGGACTCGCGCCACCACCATTTTACCTCCTGGTTGGGCTACGGCGTTGGGGCCATGTGCCTCCCTCCATCCTTGGCCAACACAGCCGTATACCACTTCAAAACACAGGATAATTCCACCAGCATAATTCCAGCAGTTTTCTAACCCGGTGCTTTGATTCTCTTGCCTCAAACTCCCACAAAATCCATAGGGAAGCCAACCTGCCTTTCTTCCTTCCCCTCATCGCCTATCAATCATGGCCAGCAGCACCACTGCTACGGCAGACCCGCCCTCGCCCCCGGCGCCCCAAACCACGCCCGACCCAACGGCCACGAAGAAAGCCAAAAAGGTCCAGAGCTTGCCGGCCTCTATGGTGGTGCAATTCCAGGACGCCACGGGGGAACGCACAGGTCCCCAAATCGACTTGCCCACGGACTCAACGCCTGCACAGTTGGAGTTGCTGATCAACGAGCTTCGAAAAGCCACCGGCCCACCCGAGGAGCACCAAGGCAAGGTTCCATACTCATGCTATGTCAATGAAGTGGAGGTTTTAGAGAGCCTGCGGGCGACTTTGGAAGGCCAAGGAATTGCGAGCGGCGAAGCCATCATCACCATCAGCTACCAGCCCCTGGCTGTGTTCAGAGTTCGCCCCGTCGTCCGCTGCACCGACACCATGCCAGGGCACACCGAGGCAGTCATCCATGTCTCCTTTTCTCCCGACGGCCGGCGCTTGGCCAGTGGGGGAGGGGATACAACCGTGCGGTTTTGGGACACGGGGACCTGTCTCCCCAAGCATACGTGCCAAGGTCACAGGCATCATGTGTTGTGCACGGCCTGGTCTCCAGATGGCACGCGGTTTGCGTCTGCGGACAAGGTGGGCGAGATTCGGCTGTGGGATCCTGTGACGGGTCTGGCGGTGGCGCAGCCGTTGAAGGGACATAAGCAATACGTCACGTCGTTGGCTTGGGAGCCGCTACATTTGAACGAGGGCAAGGGGGAGAGGATGGCCTCGAGTAGCAAGGATGGGACAGTCCGAGTATGGAACGTGCGGACTGGTGCTTGTTTGACCACCTTGGCGCAGCATGGTAACTCTGTGGAGTGCTGTAAATGGGGAGGGGAAGGCCTGCTTTACACAGCCTCGCGAGACCGGACTATCAAAGTCTGGGCCTTGAACGGCAGAGAGAACGGAGGGGGGTTTGGAAAGTTGATCAAAACGCTGGTCGGACACGGTCATCGAGTCAACACCCTCACATTAAGCACTGATTATGTAATGCGCACGGGCCCCTTTGACCACACTGGGAAGCTGGCCCATGAGGCAACGACGGCCATGGAGGCAGCCCAAGCTAAATATACTGCCTTTCTGGAAGGGTCGGGAGGGAGGGAAAGGCTTGTGTCGGGCTCGGATGATTTCACGTTGTTTTTGTGGGATCCTCTGGCGGAGGAGGGGGGGAAGAAGCCTATTGCTAGGATGACCGGGCACCAGCAGGCGGTGAATCACATTTCTTTCTCGCCTGACGGGAGGTATATTGCGAGTGCGTCGTTTGATAAAAAGGTTAAAACATGGGATGGGAAGACGGGGAGATTCCTGTCTACGTTGGTAGGGCATGTTGGGGCGGTGTACATGGTGGCTTGGTCCCCTGATAGTCGTCTCTTGGTGAGTGCCAGTAAGGACAGCACTTTGAAGTTGTGGGATGCGGCCAAGGGTGCCAAGGCAAAGGAGACACTGCCGGGGCATTTTGATGAGGTGTATGCGTTGGATTGGGCGCCTAATGGCACGAGTGTGGCCTCGGGGAGTAAGGATCGAACGATAAAGATTTGGAGAGCGTAAAGGTTTTGATTTTGTGAATAAGTGGATAGGGTGATGGCAAAGCAGAGAATTTTAATTTATACCAGCTACAAGGACAGCAACAGGCTTAAAATAGCAAAAAGAAGTAAACGATTGAGAAGGAAGAAAGACTGTGTCGTTTAAGTTTCTATTCATTTCCTTTGCTCTTCCATCTCCCTGAATGGCGCTAGCTTCTTTTCCACAGACGTACCCGAGTAACTTCCGCACTCACCCCCTCCTCCGCCTCTCCCACTGTACTCCCCCACTCCTCCGTCTCTTCCATCCTTATTTTACTTGTACGGAATAATCTGTATCCTTCTGTCCCCCCACTTCTCAAACTGCCGTTCCCGAATCGCGCGTTGAGCCTCGTCCGCTGTTGCAAACCGTACCAAAAACACAGACGAGCCGATCCGTCCCCCGCCCGTCTTCTTGTGCCACGCCATGCTCGGCTGCCGCATGGTCGTCTCCACTTGCCAAATCCCCTTCGGAGACACTTGAAAATTCCGGAAGAAATAAGCCACTTCGTCAACGCCCATGCCCAATGGGACATGCTGCAACTGAATACAGCAATCGTCCAACCCTAACTCCGATGCCACCTGAAGTCGCGCTGCCTCCTCCTCCCTCAGCTCCTCCACCTTCATCACCCCGCCAGCCGCGTGGATCTGGCCATATCGCACCAGCCGATGTGCTGCCTCGCGAGAGGACAGCTCTA
>AFGO01000315.1:0-10449 GCA_004335405.1 Nannochloropsis granulata CCMP529
GGCGGGCGGGCGGGAAGCCATAAAAAGGTCTAAGACGCCGAAGATTTTTGTGTGTACGTGTGACTAGCCAAGGGGAAAGGAGAACGACAGCTGCAACAACAACAAGAACAGCAACAACAACGACTGCAGAAGAAAAGAATATTACAGTCTTTTAATGTGGACAAGGGCGAGAGAGAGGGAAAGCATCAGGACTCTTGGCGCGAGGGAGGAAAGCAGCTGGAGAGAATGAGAGGTCGGGTAAGGAGTGGGAGAACGAACTGTAACTCCCTCAAAGACAAAGACACACAGCCAACAAAAGAAGAATGACATAAGGGTATACGCGCTGTGTACATGGGTACACGTGAGTGCGTGCATGTGTGAGTGTGTGTGTGGGCGTGGCGGTGCCTTATCCACCAATTTCTCACTTTTAAATGCGTCTTTCTTGTGCTTTATGTTAACATCCGTCTTTTGTGCCTTCTTTCTTCCTTCCCTGCAGTCGTTTCACGTCCTTGTGTCGTCTTCTTTCTCTCCACTGTTTGCTGCTTACATTTTTACTTTTCTTGGCCTTTTATTCATTTAATAATAACCTCCGCTTTCTTTCTCTCCCTTTCTCCCTGCCTCCATCCCTCCCTTACTCCCTCCTTCCTTTCCCTACCGTCCCTGGAAGGTCCTCAAAATGTCTTTTGCTTCTTCCAAAGCCTGGAATGGATTTTCGATGTATTTCTTCATGTTGGGGTCGGTGACAATCGAGTCGTACATAGTGGGAGCGAACTCCTTGACCTGAAGGAGGGGGAGGGAGAGGGAGGGAGGGAGCGAGGGAGAAATGTGTAGGTGGGAGCAGCCAAGAGAGAGATAGGAGGAAGGTAGGAGGAAAGAGCTCGACGACGTCTGTACCTTGTCACGAAAGCCTCCAAGGAAGCTTGGCTCCACGCCATTGAAACCCAGGAAGTCCAAGTCAATCACTGTGCATGTGAGGGTAAGCATGTGAGGGTGGATGCATGTGAGGGTGAGTGTGGGTGTGCGTGAGAGAAGGGAATGCGTGTAAAAAGGGAATGGGCGGATGGGCATGAATAAAGACATAAGCGTTAATGTTATGAGAACTATACAAACATATCCTCCTTCCTCTTCTCCCCCTGTCCTCTCCCTGTCTTGCTCTCTCCTCTCCTTCGCTCAACGGCACTCACAATCCCCCAGCTCTTTCTTCAAAAAGAAGTTGTTTATCTCCTTATGGTTCTCATCCTCCCCCCGGGCTGCCTTGGCGAACAAGTCCAGCAACGTCTTGTCCTTGGAACTCGCGTATGTTAGCATTTTTTCCGCCAACCTCTCAGGATTTCGTAGCACGTCCATGGAATCTAGCGCCTTCACCATAAACCCTTTGAACGCCCCTGCGGCCGCCACCCCATCTTCCGCCGTGTAATCCTCCTCATTCTTCCCCATCACGATGGCCTGAATCGGCTTGATGGCGTGAAACAGGGGAATTTGAGACATGAGTGCCCGAAACAGGTGTGGCTGGGCCCAGGCCTCGTGCAAGTCTTTGACGTCCGCCACCAGGCCCCGCATAGGCCCTGTCAAATCACCATCCATCGTCTGCTGCAATATTCTCAGCCCCTTGTCCTTGTCCCATGCATCGACCATCTCCGAGGGCATTTTGAAAGTCATCAACGACGGGTCCACAGGCTCGCCTAGGTCCTTGGTCGCATGCCACTGCTCATCTGTAAAAGGCACGCCGTCGTCGTCTTCGGCCGCGCCGGTATCGAGCACTCGTGACAAGCGCTCGAACAAGCCGGATTTCTTGCTGCCGCTTCCCGCCTTGTGGGCCACGAGGGGATCTTCGGCGTCAATGCCGATTTCAACGTCTTCGGAGGCGGTGGTTGGGAGGAGGGACAGGAAGACGAAGGCGGAAAAGACAAGGCCCAGGATGAGTAAGGGCAAGGGGGCGGCGCTGCGGCGGCGGAGACCCATGATTGGATGATCCAGGCGCGCGGCCGTGGCTGTGCGGGAGAGTGCGGAGAGAGGGGTGAGAAGGAAGAGATGATAATCAGGGGTGATGAGGAGTGTGGTATATTTAAACAAGCTTGGCACGTGAGGGGAGGGCTGGGTGTTTTGAATTGAATGTGATCATGGCGAGGGAAGCAAGGAAGAAGCTTCCGGGGCTGGCCTCCGCCTCATTATTGCCACATAGTTTGTTTGTCCTTCCCGGCACTATCACCACAGCACCGATTCAAATGATAGCTGTGCTATGCGTCCAATTTCACAGATGCGTCGATGAAGGGAAACAAAAGCCACGGTCCCTTTCCATGCAAAAATCGTGCGTCGTGTCCCAGAAGAACCAGGAACCAACGAATAACGAATAACGAGGATTGGCAATTTGCAGTAGCGCTTGCTTTACTCCCACCAAGTGTTCGTGTGCTCTTACTTTTCCCGTCGCTTGTCACTTAGATGTTTACGCAGGGCTTGGGTTTGTGGCTGCCATGTTCAGACGGAAACGACAGTGTTCCCCTTGGTATCCCTCGCCAAGCCCTTTTCAATCTAGATCAGCGATTCACCCCACGCTCCTCTGCTCTGGTCCTTCCGCCTTACTCAAACTAGCACATAGACAAGCCTCGATCAGCTCTCTGGCCATGAAATGGATTTCCTATGTCTTGATTTCACATGTAGTTAAATGTGCCATGGGTGAGCATCAGGCTGCTGTCGCGACCTATGATTTTGACAGGTTCTCCTCGTTGCTTCTGCTTGTCAATTTGAATCCAGGGCATGACCATTCGCCCCGGCCCCCAGGCTAACAAACAACATTCGACCCACACTAACATGAACACTCACGGCATCTTTGCTACACAGACCATTTTAACAAACGACAGGCTGCTGAACAAGGACGTGGGCGGACCTGGCGGCAGCATTTTCTTCCCTCCCCTTTGCTGCTCCTGCTGCTGTCGCCCAACGACGAGGACGCACACCAAGGCTTTATGTCAAGGGAAAGCATTATCAGCGCCGTGGACGTGAATGCCGCTCCACCCACACCCTCACCCTCGGAGGAGCTCGCTAAGCGAACCAAATGGCTGATGGGTGGGCTCAGTCTCCTCGTTATCATCGGCGGGGCTGTGGGCGCCGCCATGTATTTCACCTCCGCCAAACCCAAGCCTACCGGCGCTGGCTTCACAGACATCTCGGAAAATCTCGTTAACGGCAACACTCTTGTTGCAAATTCCTCGAAACTGACGGGTGGCAGTGCCACTAAACCTTTGCCTGAGGACGCTGTGGTGACTCCGTCGTGGAGGGCAGCGGAGGAGGCCAGGGCCGCTGCCCAAGCGGGGAACAGCGACAGTAGCTCGGCCCCCACTAGCAACGTACCTGCTCCGTCAAATAAGGCCCCAGAAGAACCTAAAAAAGAAGATGAGACAAGGGCCTGGATGCAAGCCAATCAAGGGACAGCAGCGGTTTGCTACCCCAAGAATGGGTACGAGGTGGTAATGATGGTAAACGGCTCGGCAAGCCCTTGTCGAGTCATTGTCCTCACCAAGCCCTTCACCTACGGGTACAAGATTCAAAAGCAGATCAATGTCACCATGCCCAAAGTACGTTCAGTGGAGGGGAATGAAGGGAGGGAGGGACTGGGAGGGAATGCCTTCCCCGTCCCTCTTTTCCATTCACGCAAGCAAGCTTCCGCCTTTCCTTGACTTACTCTCACTCTCCCCTTCTTTCCCCCTCCTTTATGCCTCTCCGTCCCGACTAGGTCGTCATTGGCAATCCCTTGGCTATGCCCATGTTGAATTGCTCGAAGAAGATTGAGCGCTGCTTTGAGAGTAAGTGCTTGTCTTCTTGCCTGCCTTTCTCCCCTCCTCCTCTCTTAATTTTGCCTTTATCCAGCACCCGTGTCTGACGGGCGTATTTTTAACAATGATTTACTCTTCAGCCCTCCCTTCCTCCTGTCCTAATATTGCCTTTTCGTTCTTGCCCACCGACGGGGGCAAACACATAGTCACTCAATTTTCTCTCATTCCCACCCTCCTTCCCTGCCACTCTCACTTCTTCCCTCCTCCATCCCCACAGTCCTGCCAGGCGGTCGGCTAGACACACGCTTCTTGATCATGGTTCGCGGTGGTGGTAAATATGTGGCGGCTGACCGTTCCGCGCGTCTTAATATGGGTACGCACGTCCGCGTCCAAGTCGGAGGGGACTTCACTGCGACTGGCGTCATCTTCCGCGAGCGCAACAATACTCTTTTTTCCTTCATAAAAGAGGTGGAAAATACGATTTCTCTCCAGTTCCGCTATTTGAATTTTAACTTGGGGCAGTATGTGACGGTAGTAGGAGGGAATTTATTTTTGCAGGGGTGCTTCTTTTTCCGTATTCGTCCGTACGGTACTGGGTACCTGACTACGTTCTCGCTGGGTCGTGAGATTCTGGTGATTGCGGGGAATGCTGTCCTCACGGGCGTGCACAACATTGTCTTCACCTTGTTTGCATCCTACCCTTGGATGTCTGGGAAGGTCGCGTGTGTGCTGGGCGGGACACTAACAATGATAGGAGGGTCCTCTGTTTACGCGTCAGGGCCGCAGCTCCAGTTTGGCTATGGCATTGATTTGGTCTGTTTGGGTGGTGTAATGGTGACGGTGGGTTGGTCGTACGCCGCCGCGGTCATCGCCATGGTGCGGTTGGGCGGCGGTCAGATCGGCGTGGGTGCTGGGACTGTTTATCATACGGGTTTTAATTATGCGCGTGCTTGGGTAGTCGGGGCAGCATTTGGTGCAGGGCAGACCTTGATATGTGGAGCTGGGAATTTTCAATATATCGGTGGGAGTTATGCCTCCTTTATTAACAACATGATATTTGCTGGAGTTGGCGGGCATACGTGGGTGGGTGCAGGGTCTTTGACTGTGATTGGGGTGCCTCAAGCTCGATGGTATGGAACCAACAATATTTACGGGTTGGGAGGCATTTATTTCAGCGGTGCCGGATCTACCACTTTCATTTACTTGCCGCAGTACTCTTCCTATGTCGCCTACTATATGGCGGGGATCGCTTCTGACACTTTCATCGGGGCGGGCTGGCTGACATCTATCCAGAACATTCGAGTGGCGTACGCCTTGGTCTACGGGTTCGCCGGTCTTGGTACGCAGATGTATGTCGGAGCGGGCGGTGCTATATTCATCAAGACCTACACCTTCTCTAAGCGGCTGAAATACTGGACCACCTGGCCGTATACATACACGGTGGGAGGCTTTGGCGTCAAGCCCAAAAACTTGAAGAATGATACGGTCTACATTATCACAAAGGACGCTTACACCAACATCCAGTTTAACAAGCAGACGGGCGTGTGGAAGAAGAAGATTACGGCTCGCAACTTCAGCAAGATTGGCGGGAGGCGGGGGCTCGACGACGAGGAGAAAGGCCAGCAACCGCAGGTGGTGCGAACACGACGGCAGAACCACTACCAGCGCTCTTTACAAGAAGCAAGTCAGTGGCTGGAGGACGCCGTTTCAACGCTGGGAAGCGTCGCCATTGACAATATTAAGGACAGCAGCATCGTGTTGGTGGACAGCACCATCTCCGAGGCCACGGGGTCCAAGCCTGTGCCCACAACCTTCTTTTCGGACGCCATCAAGCGTGGCAGAGATCCGTACGCAATGGCAGCCTCCCTGACTGATCCGGACACCACCGATATAACTGCGGGGGCTGTTGCGGTGGCTGATAATGCACAATGCTTTTTGTGCGACGTCGGTCCCGGAGAAACGGAAGACCATGCGGACGGGAATGGGATCTGTGAGATCTCACGAGACTGCAAGGGCCAGGACCCGCTGGACTCGTGGGAGAAGGCGGCGAACAAGACGGACAAGGACATGACCTTTCCGGAAATGGACTATCTGCAGACCATGGACAAGAACCAAACGGACCAGGACCTGCCCGATACTTACTTTTTGTGGTATGACATGACTGTCAATTGCTATTCCCAAGACGAAGCTACAAATGACAACACCATCACCTCAGGCTGTTTGTCCGAACCATACGTGAAGGACATCATCGAGGCTTTTGTGGACGAGGATCTGGACGGAGTTTACGACTTGGCCATCGCGGAGACATCGCTACACAAGGCGGCGCTGGACTTCTTGCCCGACGACGACATGGCAGCGCAGGGACTCAAAGATGCGATGCGACCGGCTTGGAACCCGGAGTGCCAGGGCTGGACCAGGTACAACATCCAGTTTACCACGCGAGACGACAACATGTATGTTGACTTGCAGAAGATGTTTGACGCTGTAGTGGATTCGCCAGGCGACATGGGCATTACCATGGTGGAGAACTACGACCGAACCCTAGACGTCCAGCCCTGCTCGGTGACCATGACCAAAAAGAGCAATGTCAAGTACCCCTCGATCAAGAAGATGCCTGCCTTCTTCCCTTCCAAGCGGGGTAACCTCGGCCCCGACGTTGTGGTGGCCGATGCGGGCTCCATCGTGGCAGCGGATAAGATCGAGGCCGGTAAAACGTACAATATTTTCGCACAAAATTTTCCCAGGGGCACCACTGTGCAGCTACACCTCATGAGCGCCGATGGAGACCCCGTGCAAGTGGCCTCCATCCCTAATTTTAATGATAACGAAGTGAACTCAGTGGAGTGGACAGCACCTTTAGATTTGGACGAAGACGTGCGATTTTACATCAAGGGGACACCGGTTGCTTTCCCGAACCTGTTCGGTAATTCGCAGATACTGCGTTCAAGTTTGTTTAAGAGGACTTTTTAGGGTACCAACGGGAGGGAATGGGGAAGTGAGACATTTGTTTGATTTGTCCATTTTGTTTGTCTTAAATCCGGCCCTTCGAGTGAGGAAGAGCGGAATAAATACGGGTAGTAGATAGGCGAAGCGAGCAAAGCGAAGAAGGGAGCGCTGCAATTAAACAGTCCACCACACAAGCACGTGCGCGCTTAAGCGTGGGAAAGAGGGGATAGAATTTTCATTGAATTACAACTTCAGCGCCTCCTGACATTAGAGATGATACAGTGAAATTGAGGGAGGCGGCCATTGCTCCTTTTTATATAATAGCACCAACAACAATAGTAGGGAAAACAAATTTAAGTTATAAAGTACGCCTGATTGAGGAAGAAAGCGAAAAAAAGTGAAGAGAAATAGAAGAAAAAAAATGCCGCAGACAACGTACAGCAGCCACGGCAGGAGGAAGATCAGATGAGATAGAAATTGAAAAGTTGTGTCTAAGGGGCTTGCGCCCACCTTTTTCCCTTCTCATTTGCCTGAGTCTCCTCGATTTGAAAGAAAAGCAAGCAACCATAATGCAGCTATTAAGACAATTTCTACACTCTTTGCCTTCCTTTTCGCTTCCATTATATTTATCGTCTTTGCGGTCATGTATGTATCTTTGTCGGTCAATCTATCCGCCCCGCTGCAAGCTTTTCATCAATGCATTCGAAAAGGCTTGCGTCCGGCAAAAGCGCAACACAAAATCCTCCTGCGCCGTCGCATCGTTCGGCGGTGCCAGGGGCAAGTGAGGAGAGTGGGGCAAGGCATCTGTGTCGGGCTCATTCGGCGTGATCAACAATAGCTCCGCAGGGCCACAAATGTGCCCAAACAATGTCTCATCGAACAAAATTGTCACCTCCGTTTCCGTACAAATACGATAGCACGAGTCCTCAATTCCTATCAACAACCCCTGTACAAAGTCCCGCAGCACCAAGAGAGCCCCGCGGGTGTCTCGCTTTTGCAGCGTTGGCCACGGCACAGGCGCGGCTCCGATGGCCGCGGCACTTCTGCTGGGGTGAGGACTGACGGATGAAGAGAGGAGGCCGTTATTTTTGTTGCTGCTGCTGCTGCTGTTGCTCCTACTGAAGTTGGTCATGGCATGCATAGGTCCCTGGGCAGGTGATGCCCGCCAGCGGCACGAATCGCTGAGCGCGGTGGTGGGAGAGGCTAAGCGTTCAAATTTTCGGGCGAGCGGGCCAGCGAAGGGTACATTCTTCCGGTTCAAGTCCTTGGCGGGCGCTTCGACGTAGTCATTGTCGAGGTCAACCCGCACAATTTCCACAGGGAAGTCATCTTGGCGTTGAAGGTAGGTCTTGCGGTGAATGCCCATGATAAAAGGAGTTGGACAGCCAATCACATGGTCGATCATGACTTCGGGAACGAGTGGCACGTAGACGTGGCACCACTTGAGGGGGTGGAGGAGGAGGCGGAACCCTTCACCAGCGATGGTTAGCAGGGTGAGGCGTTCGGAGATGAGGAGGACTTTGCACTCGAGGAGCAGGGCGAGGAAGACAAGGACAAGGTTGCGGGGGCTGAGGCACTGGAAAAGGGTTTCGATTTCAAAGTCGATCTGGGTGAAGATAGGGTGTTGGTGCTGCTGCTGGGGAGGGGAAGGGGGACGGAGGGCGGAAGGAGGGAAGTTTATAGCGGCAGAAGTGGAGGCTGGTGCTGGCTTGGCGGGACTGGGGGAGAGGAGGCCCGAGGGGGAGAGCGCCGCTGCTGCCACATGCGGGGACATAGAAGCGGGCGCTGGTGCTGCCTGCAGTAGGCACAGGCTTTCGTGTAGGTCGGCGGCATTGAGGGGGATGTGAACGGGGGGTTGGGCGGCGAGATAGTCTTGGATGGCGCGTAGAGCGGAGGGGTGCCGGGTGTTCCTGGGGTCAAATAGTGCAGCCAGGGGGGCACGCAATGAATTGATAAAAGAGAAACGGGAGATGAGGCAGAAACCGTAAGGTGCATAGGTAAGAGTTATCGGTAAGGCCTTGGCGGCGGCAGCCATGAGCCCATCACGAGTGCCCATTGAGAAGCCATTGCTCCCCCGACGTAGACGATGCTGTTGCACGGCGGTCACGCCGCTCGAGTCGCCCACCGTAGTCCCGCGTCGGGGAGGGTTAAAAACCGTGGAGAAGGGGAAAGACTGCTGGTAGGAGGATGGCGGGGCAATGGCTGCGGTCGAATGGTCGCCCTTGTCCCCATACCCGGAGGAAGCGGTGGGGAGGGCCTCAAACGTTGCTGGGTTGTTGGCGGTGAAGGAATCACGAACAAAGGTCTCGTAGCTTTGGATCAATGCATCCTGGAAGTCGGCCTCCACCAAAGCGATCAAGCTTTCATCGTCATCGTCGTCTTCGCCCTCCACCTTCCCTCCATCATTGCTATCCCCGCTTGTTTGAAACTCGATGGAGGCATTATGGTGCGAGTTCGTACCCCAGCAAGGGAGTTGTGCTTGCTGCTGCTCCTCCTGCTGCTCCTCTTGATGCTCCTCTTGCGGCTGCTGAGCAAGCGGGGGATAGGGTGGTGACAAGTCAAACAGTGCTGCACTAGCACCAAACGCTGGCGAGGCCTCCTCCTCCTGCTCCTCCATCGTCTCATCCAACACCGGCAACCGCGCCAACTGCTGCAAGCCCAAGCTGCCCTCCTCGCTCTCCTCCCGTGCCTCCCCAGCAGCAAGCACCAAAACCTGCGTCTCATTAAAATTCCGTCCATCCTTCTCTCGGGGACTGGAGAAGATGCTGTCAGCTATGGCTTTGACTTGCTCCTGTGCTTCGTTTCCACGCTCGATCTTGTACCCTATCGACATTTCTTGCTTTGCAGAAAACTGCCGCTGTTGCTCATGCTGGCTCGCATTCCCCTCGAAAACTTGCTGTTGTTGCTGCTCGGCGAAGGAAGAGGAGGAGGAGATACTGCTCCCCCCATGGGAGTGCATGGATGCGTCGTCTGAGGAAAAAGAAGATTGGGTGGTGCTTGTCATTGAACGGCTCGCATTAGCATTAACATTAACAACAGCACTAGTAGCAGCAGCCGGCATGGCAGCAGCGACCGTGGTAGTGGCCCGCGACGAGTCTGCAGTCCTAGAAAGGGACGCCAGCGATTCAACTACTGCTATCCCAGGACCAGGCTGTACAGGCTGTGAGGGTGTCCGCCCTCCCCCCCCTACAACCTGCCCTCCTCCTGTCATCCCTTCCATCGACTGACTTATTGTCAAATCCACATTGATTAACGGACTATCCATATGCTGCTGCTGCTGCTGCTGCTGCTGCTGCCCTCCTGCTGGAGAGAGTGTAAGGTCCAAGTCTCCTTCGTCTACTGGCAAGGCCTCATTGGCCGGGCGATACATAATGAGACATGCGCCGTAAAAAGGCTTGTCATGCTTCCCAGGGACTAGAAAATTGAAGAGAATGGGGCAAGGAGCAGTAGTACCTAGCTTCGTGGGAAATTCCTCTGGAACCATGAAGTTCTCGATGCCGGCAGGCAAAGGGGAAGGGGCAGCAGGAGAAGAAGAGGAGGGAGAGAAAGAAGAGGAGGGGGAAAGGGTGGCTTTCCGGTGGAGTGATTTGGCGTAGGCAGAGATGGGTATTTGCTTGGTCGTTCGCACTTTGATGGCCATGTGGGGACTGAACTCGGTATCGAATACCATGAGCCAATCAGCCGGGCTTTCCACCTCGGCCTGCGCGGGTGGTATAGCTTGCTGCTGCTGCTGCTGCTGGTGGTGGTGGTGGTG
>AFGO01002553.1:0-12411 GCA_004335405.1 Nannochloropsis granulata CCMP529
GCGTCGGCGTCGCGGCCGCAGAGACTCAACAACCCCTCAATCAACAACATGAATTTGTCATACGAAAGCCTGTGGTCAAACTCCACATACTTCAACACCCACACCAACCGAAGCACCAAATCCAACCCGATAGCAGCATAATAAGACCCCGCCGATCCAAATAACAATGTCGGCCTTAATCCCCAGTGCCTCAGTCTTGATGGGGGACTTCTCTCCCCTCCCCCGCCTTTTCTACCGCTGCCACTGCTGCTGCTACCACTGCTGCTGCCGTGGCCGCTCAGGTTGATGTGCCCTAGACCCCAATCCATGATTACATCCCATAAGAAAGAATACAAAGAATTGACCAATAGTACCCACAGCAACACTCGTTCAATTTGTCGGGTTGCGTAATGGGGGGCAAGGAGGAGGGGCAGCCATAGGCCCGGGATCGAAGAGCAGTATTTCAAGATGTTGAGCGAAATGAGAAATCGACTTTTTTCTGACGTCGCCCCTCGGTGTTGCACAAGGCATTGGCGGATTCGCAGGATGAAGGGTGTGGTTGCCATAAGGGTTGGTAGGATATCGGGAGAAAGGACGCGGAAGAAGGTGGGGGAGAGTGCGAGGAGGGTCGCGACGCAAGCGAGGCCGATTTCAAAAAATACTTTGGACATACTGGTCAATATATCACCCACTAGGACTTCTAGGAAATGCACGTCGCTTCCAGGGGAGAAGACGAGCCAGAGTACTCGCCCGAAGAGGACGGCGAACTCGCGGAAGACCCGGGTTGTGTCAAAGGGGTAGATGAGGGCGGCAAGGAGAAGAAAGTAGAAGACAAAGGGGGCGTGTTGGTAGGGTTGACCCAGAAGCTCCGACATAAGGAGGATACAAAACACCATGCCCGCGATCAAGGCCGTAACAAGACCAACGACCTTGCGCGGGTGGCACACGGGCTGGTGGGATGGTTGGAGGGTAGAATGGGATATTCTGATGCTGCTCGAGGTGCTGCTGCTAATGCTGTTGCTGCAGCTGCTGTTGGTACTGCCGCTGCTGTTACTGGAACTTGACCCGCCACTCCCCCCACCGCTACCATTACTACTGTTTCCCGCTACATTTGGCATGAGCTTTGCCGGGTAGATGCAGGAGATGTCGATGTGTGCAACCTTAAAGACGTGCAGGTTGAGAGCCCACAAGGAAATGAAGAGAATGCCTATGCATGTCCCTCGTACCACGGCGTATTCGCTCTTCTGGTCAAGCCGCTTCAGCACACTTTCCACCGTCTCGCCCCCACCGACTTCCATGGCGCTGGCTTGTCAGGTATTGCGTCGACAGCGGATTGGGAGGGCGCAAAGGCTGGTGGAATGACGGGCGCGTAAAACAGGGGGGCTTGATGATGGTGCTTGCTTTCGCCTGTGCCTTGTTTGCTTCAGCTGTCACGGGTAACGCGTTTGAGTGGTGGATAACAAGGTGTTAGTCGTCGTTGTTACTTGGTGTGGTTGTCGCGTCTGCTCTGGAAAGTAGACGCTTTAGAGAAGAGGGGCGTGGGCCGCTTGGTGTAGGTGCGTCGCTCTGTATCGCTCAGTCATCATCGCGGGTTCCAGCCAGCCAGAAGCCTCCCTCCGATTTTCTACCACGCAGTTTTTATCTCACCACACCCCTTCCCATTCGACTATACCACGTACAGGACAATTCCACATATTTCCTGCATTTGAAGTCATGGAGCAAGCGCAGCAAGCGTTCATAGACGAGGATTTTGCCAGGGCTGAAGAGGTGCGTGCCCTCCGCATAGTGGAAGGAATGGGGTGGGAAAAGAGAAACTTGGCTAAATTTTGCCTGCACCTGACACCTAAATGACACGCCCATACCACCACCGCACTTATTGTGCTATGTATGGGTGTGTGGCTGGGACTGGGTATGGCTCTCTCTGCTCTCCTTTTCTCCTTCCTCAAAGCCTTCCCTCCTCACCTCGCTCCCTACCTTCCCCCTCTTCCCTTCCGACCCACCCATCAACACACACCTATAGCTCTATACCGTCTATCTCGCCGCGCACCCCGATGATGTCGTCGCCCTTGCCTCCCGCGCCGCCGTATACCTGAAGCTGGACAAGCCGCCTCAAGCCATGCAAGACGCTGCGAAAGCTGCCACGCTCAAACCCGACTTGGAAGTTGCATGGTACCGCCAAGGACTCGCTGCCTTTGCCCTCGAGGACTTTGTGCGGGCCAAAATCGCGTTCACGAAAGGCAAGGCGTTGTTGGGCGAGGGCCCTGAGCCGGGGGGGCGCAAATACGCGACATGGCTCCGCAAGGTCGCGGTGGAGATGGAGGAAGGGGAGGAAGGGGGGGAGGAGGCGTCCAGCACCACCACCACTACCACAGGAGAGTCTGCGCCTCTTGCCACGCCCAAACTTACGACTGTCGCCGCGTTGCCTGTGTCTGCGCAACCCAAATATCAATACTATCAGACCCCGACCCACCTGACTGTAACGCTCCTCCAGAAGGGGCTGAAGGAAGAGGAGGCTAGCGTGGTTATCCAGCCTCGTCAACTCACAATCAAGGGTAATGATGGAAGTACTGTGCTGCTGGAGAAACAATTATTTGAGGCCGTAGTTCCGGAGGAGAGTGTTAGCATTTTCTATGCGACCAAAGTGGAAATCAAGCTCAAGAAAGTCACCGAAGGCTTGCCCTGGCCTGACTTGAGTGCTTCTTCCTCCTCGACGAGTGCTGCTTCCGTTCCTATTACGCAGCCCCCTCCCTCGTATTCTTCTTCGTCCTCGTCTTCAGTCGGTAGCAGTAGTGGTAGCAGCAGCAGTAGCAGTAGCAAGCCGTTGCGGCCGTACGCCAGCCATAAAGATTGGGGTGCGGTCGAGCGGGAAATCACGAAGGAACTGGAGAGCGAGAAGCCTGTAGGGGAGGAAGCGTTGAACAAATTGTTCAAGGACATTTATTCAAATGCTAGTGATGATACACGGAGGGCGATGGTAAAGAGCTATCAGACGTCGGGTGGGACTGTGCTGTCCACCAACTGGGGGGAGGTCGCCAACAAAGATTATGAAAAGGACGAGGAGCGGAAGGCACCCGAGGGGATGGAGTGGCGGAAGTGGGGTTGAAGGGAGGGGTGGGATGAAGGGGCAAGAATGCGTTTTGTCTTTTTGGTTTGTGTATGCTTTTGGGGGGAATGGTCTACGTCAAAGTAAGGTCATACAGTCACAGGGAAATAGAAATAGTAAAAGGAAAGGCAATAGGGGAGTAAGTGGGTGGTGATGCTTGTCAGGCCGCACCAGCAACACACAGCAATCTCTCTTCAGAGACTGGACTCCTACTTTATGTGTTGTACATGAATATAGAATAAGACGACGATTGAACGAGATGAAAGAGAGGATCAATAAACAAACGAATAGGAGAAAAAGAGCTTTCTCGAACACTTTGCCACGCCTGTATTTATTGGTAGTTTTGGATTTGGGTGTCTTTCCCTCCAAAGCGGGCCCAAACTCCACCACAAAAACTAGTGACCCTGTCCTTTCCCTAACTTTAAAACACAGTGCTTTTTTCTTTTACATAAGTCCATTTCATTCTTTCCAATTGGCTTCCTTCCTCGTCATTATATCCTCTTCACGCCCACCGTCGCGAGTCCTCCTCCACATCCACGGGCACATACCAAGATGGCAAGTTCTCCTTCCCATGCTTCGGATTCAACCGATAATTCAACAATAGCTCCTCCCCGTCCTCCACATCTGTAGTTGTCAGCAGCACCACCGACTGCACCAACGCTGATTGATCTGGACTCCCCAACAACGAACGAGGCCGCGCGTAGCTATTAGGAATATAGGGCCTTAACTCCTTCGGAAACCCCCCCCAACCCAATGGATCCTGCGCGAAATCATAAGCCAAAGCCATAACGTTCGGTTTGCCGTGATTACAAAGATGGGCCAAAGCGTACTCGTTCGGCTGTTGCTCCTCCGCTGCCCGTCCATCCACCATAACCCTATCATACCTCTGAAACAAAAACATGTCTGGGTCAGGGAAAAGTTGTGCAACCTCCTCCGGCTTCCGCACATGCTCTTGCAAATAAATCAAGCCAGGATACAACCCCACCATCGTCCCAATCCGAACACGGCCTTCTAGGAAAATGCCCTCCCCAGCCATGGGGATGGTGGAGGGTCCTCGTCGGAGCGTGAACCCCAGCTGCTGCCGCAACGCTTTGCGCACCAACTCAACATCGGTGCGGCCCCTGTATTCTTCCCTGCTACCACTTCCTCCATGTGGGTGCATGGATACCTGCTGTCGTCCTCGTGCGCCTTTGGGTGGATGCCAGTTTTCCACTTCTTGGTAGTGCTGGTGGTATTGGGAAGTGGGGTCATTTTTGTCGTTGCCGTCTTTTTGGCTCTGCTCATATATCTCATGCAGTTTGGCTGGGTCTGTCTGGGCCTCGCGCGCCGCGTGAATAGCCTTAAACATGCGCAGGACCTGGGTGTCGAGGTTTTCTTTGAGGGTGCTCACTTGCTTGAAGCCCGCCATTTTTTGCACTCGCTCAGCTTCTTGCTGCAGCACACTCCGGTCCTCTTGCCCTTGTAGCACGATATGGTTCCACCAAGACGTGAGTAACAGGGCGGTTTCAATGTCGGCTTTCTCCTGTGAGATATTGTGAAAGGTGGGGCGGTTGGTAAGTGTGGCGTTTTCTGATGGAGGAGGGTTTCAGAGGGGAAGGGAGGGCACGTCAGTGATGGAGTGGAGGCGGGACAGAGAGACGGGGAGAGGTTGGGATAGCTTACTCTGGCATAGAGGACGATCAGATACTTGAGGAAAAGAATAGAAGGATACGTTCTCAATCATATGGTAGCCTTTGCTTGCATGTGTGCTAGCGCTTGAGCACGGGAGGGTATTGAAATGGGGAAACATAGGAACGCTAGATATTTGTCACTTTACCTGCAAGTCCCGCTGCCGGACACTGAAACGCAAGACACTCTGCCGCAGCCGGCTCAGGAAGGACGTCATGTGGCCTTATCAATATTGTTATGAGTAAATTTGTCAGAAATGATAAAATTAAAAACGCGTAGAAAGTGTGTGTCGGTTGGCCAGCTTGCTGGAGGGAGGACGAAGTGGATGGTCCAAGCCGTCCGACCCCTTAAGCAAGCCATGCGCACACACAAAATCGGCATATCTACCAGCCAAATACACGTAGAAGTACGTCCCCGTCACCCTTCATTAGAGCCAGGTTGCCGGTGCACGAGTGTGCTGCTGCCTGCACGACAAGGGCACATACGATCAACCTCTTGTAGGCCTGCCGTGGAGTAGAGCTTGCGAGGCGCTTTTAAGCTTGTACGCCGGCTCTTTCACTGCAAAGCTCGGCCTCATTATTGATTTGCTTTGTTTGTGTGGGAGAAAGCCGTGGCTGTCAGTCTTTGATAGCATCGATGTGGTTTAAATGGTACTTGCAAAAGCATCATCGATCGAGAGGAGTCAAGCGGCCGAGGAGAAACGGCGTGGACAAGCACAAGCAAGTGGACGGCGTGTGCGTAGGCTTTTTTCTTTCTGGGGACACACTGGCGCATGGCCGTATTCTACGAGGACAACGACAAGCACATGATTGTCCTACTTAATCGGGTCGGGTGGAGGTCGGGCGTGCTCTACACCCTCTTTGGCCACCCAGAGGAGGACAAGAAGAGAAGCAAGCAGTTCATGCCCGAGGTTTTCCGCTTGATGGAACGGGTCCCTTCTCACAGACACGGCCAGGTACGTACCCGCACCCAGAATCGCCCACCCAAAAGCACCTACACGTCCACTTACTCTGGAGCCACACGCATCCTGCCTAGACCCTCTCTGCCTCCTCCTCCGTGCCACCAAACGACGCCCTCTGTCAAGCCCTACCCCCCATCCTCCCTCCTTCCCTTTACATACTCAATAGGTTGGCACCGATGCCCCACAGCTCTTGGCTCGGACGGGACGGCGAGGAGTGAAATTAAGTGTAAGCAGGTGTATAGATGAGGTGGTGCGGGTTGCTGCGTGGTAGTGGTAGTAGTGGTTGGGGAAAGTGGATGATGGAAAGCCGCCTCGCTTGATGTGGCGGGCGGAGAGCTCAAAGGCACTTTTGCCCATCGTTGCAGCCAATTAGATGCACAAAAACAGAGAAAGAGAGAGTGGTGAGTACTATTTGGGTAGTGCTAGTGGCTTTTTTGCTGCCTGCTGGCTCTTTGGGCCCGCAATTTTTTCCTCTCCCGGTAAGAGTAAGAGGAGCAGGCGGACGAGGACCTGGTTCATTCAGAAAATATGAAACACACCACAAATTCTCACATTTCCCTCTTTTTCCTACCTCATTCCTTTCTACTTACATGTCACAGGCACAAATATCTTGAACCCCGAGCTTCATTCCCCCAGCCATAAAGGTGGACGACATTAACCGCTTCTCGTATGGCCGTCCTGGTCTTGGAATAGGAGAAAGCGTCCGGCCCATTGAGTCTTGTAGCACAAGCCCCTACCTTCTCCCACTCCCGCTCTTGTCATCTTATGGTCGTTTAAATCGTTGTGGCATGCACTCTTGTCGCTGTCGGGTGCTCGAAGAAACCCCAAATGTCACGTTTGTGTGTTTGTACATGAAGGGGGATGGAGAGTGTTTAAGGAAAGCTGCGAAGGCCTTTTTTTGGTACGTGAAATGTATCTTTTTTTCTGTCGCAAGTTTTATATTCCTCTCAATCAAATTGACAAAAGAAACAAGAAAATATACATGTTCCAGAAAAGCAGTTATAAAAGAAATCGAAGCGCAAGTGTATGATCGCAAATCGTGAGACTTTCTTCTATATTTACATATAATTACACGCGCTGTACATGAAACACGCATAAATATACACGCTACACCGCCTCTCATCACTTAGCTTCCGCATCATTCTCCACCAACGCGCCCCACGAAGGCCCGACCTTAAGGTTGACCTTCAAAGGCACCCTCAGACGTATCGCACCCTCCATGCACCTCTTCACAATTCGCACAACCTCGGAGACCATCGACTCCTTCACTTCAAACAGCAGCTCGTCGTGAATTTGCATCACTAAGCGGCAATCGCGCAAATCGCCGAGGCTTCCGCTGTTCTCGCTCCCACTACCACCACCATCACCATTGCCATTCCCTATCCCATGCTGCAAGCGCTCCAGCTCGTGATATATATTGACCATGGCCAGTTTGATCAGATCCGCCGCAGAGCCCTGGCATACCGAGTTGACGCTCTGCCGCTCCGCCTGCGCGCGGTCGCCAGCGTCGGAACTCTGAATGCCCCGCAGATAGCGACGACGACCCAACAGCGTTTCCACGTAACCATGGGCCTTGCAGAAGTCCTTGCAGCTCCGAATAAAGGTCCGAATCCCCGGATAGGTGCCCATGAAGGAAGACTGCAGCTTATCAGCCTCGACAGTGGAGATGGCGAAGAGCTGTGCGGTGGCCGTGACGCTTTGTCCGTAGAGCACTGCGTACGCCAGCTTCTTGGCTTCGTCACGCATGGTTGGGGTCACGCTTTCTATCGGCACTCGTTTCCAGGAAGCGGCCAGGCTTCGAAAGATGTCTTCATGCCTACCGAGTGCCGCACACAACAAGGGGTCCTCGGAAAAGTGTGCCAGAATGTGCAGCTCGATCTGAGAGTAGTCAGCCGAGAGCAACAAGCAGCCCTGGGTGGCAAAGAAGGCGTTGCGTGGGCTAAGCGCAACGGCAGGGGTTACGATATCATCATAGGCGGCCCGGGCGATCGCTTGAGGGTCCCGAATCATGTCAGGTCGACGAAAGACCTTATCGGCAGGGTAGGTGAGGACGACCCCCGGCGGGAACTCGATCACGCACTGCCGGATCCGCGCTGCCTCGTCGTCGCTGTAGTTGAAACCGCGGGAGCGCCAGTAATCAGCTAGCGTCATGACAGAGGTTGTAGTGGTCCGCGCAGTCGTGGACGGTGCTGGTGGTGACAACAACAGATGTTGCTCCTGCATGAGCTCCGGGGGTGGAAAATGTCCAAGCCGGTAATGCATAAAGGGCTCCGAAATTCGCGCGCTCATGATACACCGCAATATCCCAAATTGCGACGTGGCACGATGCGCAGTAATCTCCCCGTCCACGGCGTTGCTCGTGGACGTGTTTGCCCACAGGTACGAATCGGCTCGCACAGCGGCTACAGGGAGCCCGGGCTGTCGGGTCGGATTCAGCAGAGAAGGTTCAGCCAAGCTCTCAGTGAGCATATCGTTGACAGGGTCCAAGACAGTCGCAACGTCGTCGGTAAAGAGCTCAGATGGCAACGGAGGCGAGGACAGCGCTCCAGCATTTGCAGCCGCACCTTTGTCCCCGGTCTGGCTCTCTAGAGCCTGTCTCTCGACCTCGTCCTGGATGGTTACGTGCACAGTCTGTCGCAGGGTCACCTCATGCGCCACATGCTGCATCGCCGGCTCGCTCAAAATGATGCGCCCCGTCACAGTTCCACACTGATCCACCCGACAGCGGACCCGATGGCTCCCCAGCAACGGTTGAAGGCGAGTGCAGCTCCGCAGCTTCTGTAGACTCTGGAGCGCCTTGCCCAGTCGTCGCCACTCTAAAACTATCTTGACGGCGGGAGAGGCGTCAGTCATACTCTCGAGCCAATCCGACTGGACAGGCCCTAACACTGTCTTATTCAAATGCCCCCTTTCGCCCCGCATATTCGTCTTCTTGTTCCACTTGGCCGGTGGGGGCAAACGCAGCGCGATGTAAAGCAAATGATGTACAGAGTCTTGACAGTTGAGGTTGAGGTGACAACCCCCAAAGGCGTCTGCTAGGTCTTGCAGCAACAAGAGGCGCTCCTGTATAGCCAGCACCACGCCTGGAAACCACGAACGGTCCACCTGCATGCCATAAAACTGCATCTCCGCCAACACAGGCGCCAGCGGCATCTCGATCAGCCGGAAGGGTTCTAGAAGCTGGTGCGCAGCCAGGTCCTCCTCCACCGCTGCCCCCAACTGCAACAGCCCCGCGGCTTGCGCTGCCACCAGCTCCACGTGCCGCTCCTCGCACCCTGGCGGCAGCTCCATCAGCTGCAAGGGACCACTATTAGAGGATCCAGCCGCCCCGCGCTTCGCTTTACCTTGGCCTAGCAACGCGAGCCCGACTTTGGGGTCCTCAACCGGTCCTGCCACCATGATGTTGCGCTCCCGGAGAGCGGCCAGAACCATGGGTGCGTCCCAAATGATTTTCACAGGACCTTGTTGTGCCAATAGCCATTTCACGCGCTGCCAGCCTCGGAGACTCACATGCTTGTTGAACCAGGCGCAGCCCACGCGGTTCCAGCGCCGACAGATCAGCAGGGCGGGATTGCTGTACAGGTGCGGAGCAGCTTGCTGCTGATGCTGATGCTGATGCTCGAGATGGTAGAGCTGTCTCAAATCTAGACGCTGGCCACCGCGCAGGACGACGGCGGCAGCTGTAGATCGACACGGCGCGTACCCCAAGAGGCTAAACACTAACGTAATGGTCTTCTCGGGGAGGCTCTGTAAGCTGGCAGTGGCGGGGGTGGTAGCGCCGTTGGCGGAGGTCGGTCGTTTAGAACAGTTGGTCGCCACCGCGGCTCCACTAGCACCTGCAACGGCACCAGCATCAGTGTCAAGGGTAGCCTCATGTCCATCCACAGAAGACTGTTCGTCACCCAAGCATTCAAAACTTTCGAAAGGACGATGCGGAAAAGGGGGCGGCAGCCAGCAGTAGGTGGAGCCCCGGCCATCCGAGGAAACAGCGACGCCGCACAGAAGGACGTTCTCGTCCCGTGGATTGAAAAAGGCCTGTTGCAGCTTGCCAGTCATTAAAGAATGTGGCGTGGTTTTGGTCGCATACCGCCAAAAGTCAGAAGCTTTCGACGGCAACGACGATGAGGCGGGCACGCGCTCGTCCCAACCACCTAGAGACGGCGGAGACCGGAAATGTAGGACGAGGGAATAGCAGGAAGCCTTGCTCCACCACGCCGTCAAGTCTGAAAAGGCGCGCGTTTCCGCAGCCGACACATATGTAGAGGGCAACAACAAACCTTCAGGGGCAAATTCAACCCCACGCGCCCCATCTTGCAAACGCCCTCTGGTACCATTTCCATCCGGTGCTACGCACACCTCGCGCGCAGGCAGGCGCGGCGTCTGTCGGTCCGAGCAAAAAGACCTAACTTGAGGTATGTAGAGATATTGACCGGGTGAAGAAGGGGTGCGGGTCGGGGTCCGGACGCAGAGGTGCAATGGGTAGTCCTCAGGTCGCAAGGCCGGATTTCGAACCGCCACGGGCGTCTCGAAAAAGGCCTTGGAGGGAATATTAGTGCGCATGCTCTGGAACGGACAGATGGGAAACGAGCCATTGCCCGTGCCACCACCATCGCTGCTGGTACCCGGGCGGACTGACTGAAACGGCATCGCTGACAGGTAGCTTGGGACGTGATTCTTAAAACCGTCGTCGAGCGCAATACTTGCGTCAGTAGAGTCGTCATCATCAGAGTCTGACAACGAGTCCGAGTCATCCCCCTGGCCAATCACAGCAATGTTCATCTCCTCTCCCCACTTCTCCTGCAACTGTTCCAGCCGGGTCTTACGACGCTTGTCTTCCCGCGCCAACACAAACTGCGCGGCATCCCGCAACCGACGCGCCGCCTCGTCGTAAAACGCCAATTCATCTTGATCTACCCCGCCTGCCGCACTTTTGTTTCCAGTACTCTTCGCACCAGCCGTAAAGGGCCGGACCTTGCGAATAATGTCGGCCAAGTGCTCCACCGGTTCCGAGACCACGGCAGCCACCGTCTGAATGTCTGAGTTATAGAGTGCGCGAGCCAGGGAGAGCTCCAGCCTCGGAATTTTCATCAGCGACATCAATTCCTTCCCTTGCTCTCCACCGACCGCAATCCCCGCATTTTCCAAAGCCCGCGCCAGCAAGGTCCAGTCTAATTGAGTCAAGAAAGACTGAACCATGCCAGCGTAGCTTGTGGCAGATTGTTGCAAGGCTTGCAGTCCGCCCCGATCCACCTGGTACATCGCCGCTGTCGCGTCCAGCGAGCACTCGGACACCAGTAAGTCATGCAACGCCAGCGCCCCCCACAGGCGCCGCGCTCTCATAACTGCCAATTGCTCTCCCGCCAAGACCCCCATCGTCTCAGTAGCGCCTACTTTCTGCCGGCTCGCTCCCGCTGTTGTTGTAGCAGTGTCCGGAATAGGGACGTGCAACAAAGGTCCAAGCGCCGCGCCTGCGCCATAGGGTGGTGGCTGCCGGCTCCAACGATCCAAACGCGCTTCGTCAAGTCCTACTAACTCAAACACCAAAGCCTTCACTGGATCCGCGCGCCGAGCCCTGTCGTAGATGCTCCAGAGCCGGTTGTAGTCCGGTTGGAGGCCATGAAAGATAGGAGTCACCAAGTACATCAAGTGCAGATCCCCATCGAGGACCAAGCGCATCCGAGCCCGCTTCAAGTCCTGGAACACGAATAGACCCTCATCTGGCGCAAAGGAGCTTTGGAACAGAGCGTGGCCTAACTTGCTTGCCGCCAATTGCAGTGAAACATGAGTAGTGGGGAAGACAGAGGCAGCAGCAGCAACGGCGGCGGGTGCGGCGACGGCTGAAGAGACGGTTTCCCCACCTGCGGGCGCACCCTCATGAATTTGTTCCTCCTCCTGCTTTAGCTTTTGCAGTGCAGCGGCAGGATTTGGCACAAATGGCTGCTCCTCCACAATGCGATGCTCGACAAGATAGCACAGTGCGCTCCGAGCGTGACTCAGAAAGGCTTGCAAGCCCGCAGCGTCCTGACTCCGTTGTTGCACCGCCAACATGCAGTGCAAGAACGTGTCCAAGTCACCCAGCTGTCGCAACGCTCCCGACGCAATTGCCTCCAGAATCGCGCGCACCAACCCCCTCCCTCCATCTCTCTCTGGGTCCAAGCAACTGCGCAAGCGCGGCAGAGGCTCATTCATGAGTCTCAAGGCCTCACTCACGTCCTTGGATTGTTTGAGCAATAGAATAGACTCCCCATACGTGCTCTTCCCCGCCCGGCCCGCCCGTCCCGCCATTTGCCGATAGGAAGATACCTCGAACTCGCGATTGGCGCCAGGACGCACGGAGCGGAAGATGACACGGGCCGCTGGCAAGTTGATACCTGTGCCCAAACTGGAAGTCGCGACAATGACAGAGAGGACCCCTTGCCGAAACGCCTCCTCCAAGGCGTCCTTTTCGTAGTCTGCGAGCCCAGCGTGGTGGAAACCGATGCCCTTGGGGATTGCGAGCAATAGACAAGGGTGTATGGTGGGAGAGTTTTCGCGAAGAGTATCGAGCAAGGCTTGCCGCTTGGAAGCTACGTAGTGACTGTCCTTTCCCTTGCCTGCTCCGGCAGCTCCTCCCCCCCCCCCCACACCCACCCCCCCCCCCCGCCCCCCCCCCCCCGCCGCCGCCGCGGGCGCGGGTCCCTCTGTCCTGACCCTGGGCTAT
>AFGO01002577.1:0-12768 GCA_004335405.1 Nannochloropsis granulata CCMP529
CCTCCCTCCCTCCCTCCCTCTCTGCCCCCAACTCCAACATCACCCCCGCATTCCCTGTCAAATCCAAACTGCCCAGCCCAAGGGCCATCGTCTCCGTCTGAAATGGCTGCTTGAAAATCGTCGGGGGGAAATGAGGGTAATGTGCAAACACAGGATGAGAGAGCACCTCCTCGATCCTCGGCCTCGCCTCCTTCCGTTTCTCCAACATCCTCAAAATCAAATGCGACAGGTGCGGGCTGTACCGCTTCCCACACAACGGCAGGGGCTCATCATCCACTATCGACCGACACAACTGCGGCAATGTCGTCCCATTGAAGGCCGGCCGGAGCTGAGCAAGCATGTAGAGGACACACCCAACACTCCATACGTCAACCCTGTGGTCATAAGGCTGCTTTCGGATCATCTCCACTGCCATGTAGAACGGCGTCCCACACCTCTCCTGTAACTCCTCTCCCTCCACCAACTGCGCCGCCAATCCCAGATCAATCAATTTCACGTGTCCCGTGTTTGTTAGCATGATATTTTGACATTTAATGTCGCGATGAACGATCCCCGCGCGATGGAGGAAGGCCACGCCCTGCCCGAGCTCGTAAAGGTACCTCCACAGGGTTGCCTCGTCTGGGGGTCTCTTGTTGGCCATGCATTTCTGCACGGTCTTGAGAAGATCCCCCCCTGGAATGCACTCAAGCACCATGTAGTGATGATCGTTCCCCGTGAAGGCCGCGTAGAACCGAGAGATATACGGGCAGCCCGTTGCCACCTTGAGCATCTCCACTTCCCGCGCCACGTTGGCCCGGGTGACAGCGCTGCTACTCAAGGAACGAGTCTCTTTCAGGACGATGGCCAGGGAGGGGGAGGAGCGGGGACGGGCTCTGAAGACGGTGGAGAAGGAACCGGAACCTAGAGTTTCGAGGATGTCGAAGTCCGCTGTGTCGGGGGAAAGGAGGGAGAGAGGGAGGGAGGAAAGGAGGGAGGAAAGGAGAAAGGGATGAGAGGGTGAGAATGCGACAAGGTGGAGAGGGAGAGAGAAAGGAGGGGGGGAAACCAGTATATCCGGATACCATATGGAAGACCTCCCATTTATTTTCACACGCCAGAAGTCTGAGTGGAGATGAAAAGAAAGGAAATTATCAGGAAGTCCACAATTACGCACCGAGGCAGTAGGACTTCTCCATCTTTCTTGCCCACGCGTCAAGTGCACAGTCCTGTCCTTTATTTCTTCTGCTCCCACGTGTCAAGGCCACCCTGTTATCGCAAGAAAGTCGACCAGGCTGGCCACGGGCAGCCTCTTCGCCGTTGCCGCCTGGCCTTTAGATGCGCATAGTGATGCTGGTAGTGCTGGAGTTTAGGTCCACTTGTCTGCGGCGTTCGTCGGGCCTGCCGAAAACCTCGTCCTTTTTCCTGTGTAATGTTCTGGAGCGTGAATTATTGTGCGTACGTTAAACATCTGTTCCATTGGTTAAAAAGACCAGGGGTGTGGAGCGGGGCCTTGAGCCAACCAAAGGACAAATTTGTGCTCAAGCAAGCATCCTAGCTCCAAGACATCTATAGTAAGCCCCCCAAGGACATGGTACGTCTTTGGTGGTCGCCTCGCGGCAGCTTGCCATGCCATCGATGTGGGCGACGCATCGGCAGTGCGCACAGTGGTGCGTATTGTGCACCGATGTGTGTGTACAGCAGCACAGTGCCACCTAAAGAGATGGTGCACGACATATAAGGGGAGGAAAGGGAGAGACACACGACGACAGTGTCGTTTGGACGTGTGCCACATCTTCTTTTCTCTTCTCCCGCAAATATGCACTTTTTCGCATCGTTTCGGCTCTCTCTTTCTAGGACGTTGAGGTGGGGGAGAGGCACAGACATTGCGAGTACCAAGCATTGCGAAAAGACCAATGGCGCTGGTATCCCATGAAGGACGAGCGCATTTATTCTTCTTTAAGATGAAAAGGCGGTCTTGTTCTTTGGTTCAGACGCCTGACAGGCAAGAAAGGCAAACAAAATAGTATGTGCTTCAGTTCCAATCAAACCGTCCAACGAGTCAGGCAGGCGTTTCTGCTTCGAAATTCGACTCGTGTGTGTGATGATGGTCATTGTACGCACACTCTTAAAGTACTCAAATGCCGGTACGTCCTTGACCTTTGTGCACCATTTTCAGTTTACAGGCCAGGACAGTGGTAGGGCATCGGCGACAGCATCCAGGACAGGCAGGCAATCAGAAAGAGGTGCAGCGGACAGCCATCGGCTGCGCACCAGAGGAGGTGAATTGCTTCCTTCTTCATCTTCTATACAGCCTGCACACACCATACGCACGAACCCAAATGAAAGCCAGCACCAAGGCTTCAATCACGACTGTTACGCCGTCTACACGCCCTGACCGGCGTCGGCCTCGCACCCATATGACGTTGTTGTCCTCGACCATGGCAGCCTCGTATCCCCGCATCCTGGCCACCAGCATGGGCGGCCGTGCCGCAAACATCACCAGCAGCATCAGCAGCAACGATGGTGGCACAACTCTCCCAAGATCCTCGACAAGGAAATTGACGGGGAAAGGACAGGACACAGCGGGGGCGTTGTGGTTCATGGCTAAAAATTTCATTGCGGGGACCGCGGCGGGTACGTTGTTGTGGTGGACTGAAGTGAGAGGTGGTGAGTGAGGAGCGGATTGAAGAAGCGTTACCATTTGTAGCTAACGCTTCAAAGATGTACTCTTTATTTCTTGTGTGAAATGGGACAGGGAGGAGCAGCACTCTCTTGCGAAGATATACACTCACACCCCTCTTTCTCCTTTCCTCCCTTTCCTTCTTCATTCCCTCCCTTACCCCTAGGTATTGCCGAATGCTTCGTGGGCCACCCTCTAGATACCATCAAGGTCCGCATGCAAGCAGCCACCGCTGGTCAGGCCTCAGGAGCAGCAGTCGCCGTGGCCGGCGTCGCCAAGATGAACGCTGTGCAACTGCTAAGAAGCACCATTAAGCATGAAGGGTTACTCGCCCTATATCGTGGAGCCTCGTCCCGGGTTGTGGGCTCGGCATTGGCAAATTCGGTCTTGTTTGGGGCAAATGGAGCTTTCAAAAAGCTGTTTGATGCTGACACAGCCTTGCCGCTGAGTGGAGCGTTTATCCTGGCTTCGGCCTGTACGGGAGCGGCAGAGGCAGCGATTTGGACACCGATGGGTGAGGAGAAGGGGGTGATTTAAAATATGAAGAAGATGATTGAGAAGAAAGGACCAAGCAACTCTTCAAAAGCTCATATTATTATTTTCTCACTTATCATCATTTTGCCCCACTCCTCCTTCCCTCTCTCTACCCCACCCATCCACCAAAATCAGACCTTCTGAAAACCCGCTGCCAAGTGGAATACGGCAAAACTGTCAATGTCACTCCCTGGAAAGTCGCTAAGCAACTCATCAAAGAGCACGGGATAATCCGCGGGCTCTACGCTGGTGGAGGCCCCACCCTGATGAGGGAAGTAGTGGGCAACATGATCTATTTCACGGTCTACCAAACAATTAAGCAAGCCATCATGCGTGCTCGTGGCCTGCGGGAGGGTGACACTTTGACTTTTATCCTTGCAGGGGGGTGCGCGGGGACGTCGTATTGGTTCTCCATTTTGCCGCTGGACACGGTCAAGAGCATCGTGCAGGCACAAGAGACACGAGTGACGGGTATGCAGGTCGCAAGGGACTTGTACACCAAGAATGGGGTGGCTGCATTCTACCGAGGGGTGGGGCCGGCCATGCTGCGGGCATTCCCAGCATGTGCGGCTACGTGGACGACCTTTGAGTATTCCTTGCTTGCCTTGGAGCGATTAGAATGATCTGGTTGGAGAGGGGGGGAGGGGAGGGAAGGCTTGTAAGTAACTAAGGCGGCAAAATAAAGCCCTCAAATTTTGGTGTACAAATGCAAGTACTGCGCGGTTTTAAAAATGATACGAAAGCCTCAAATTGCTCTCTTTCTTTATGCGTAATGATTCTTCGGTAGTTTTGCTGCCTTGAGTGCTGCTGTGCATCGGCCTGGGACACATAAAAATAAATAGCCACTTTGGTAGGACTTGCAAACGCAGCACAACACCGAAAATGAGGGATCGATGCATCTCTTGTAAAACTTCTATTACTCTGGCCTTTGGGCAGCTCCCAAGCCTGGAGATGTGGATTTTGCCCGTGGAAGTGGCGGCGTATTTGGACCCGATAGGCTCAACGGCATAGAAGCCTTCCTGCCTCTTGCTTTCATGCCTCGCTCCGCATTTATGCCACACTTGGGCTTGGCATGCCCCCACCTACTAAGAGATTTCCAGTACCATTACTGTCTCGCTATCTATGGCTTGCGGTGGAGGAGGCAAAACTCGACACTTTGGTGGAAGGAGGATGAGTTACCCAAGCAGCAAAGCTAAAGTGCCGTTGGCGTGCCTCGATTATTCGATTGACTTTCACTTCTATCCCAAATACCACGACCACAACGCAGGTACCACCGGCCTTCACACTAGCCCTCTCCTCGCCTGGACGCTTTTCAATATTTTCTTGACAACGTCGTATGCATGCGGATCCCTTCGACTGAAGCCAAGGCTTCCCAAAATACTGCCGCCACGGAGCCTCTCTCCCGTCTCCGTCACCCGATGCACTTGGCCACGCTTCCATTCCCCTTGGGCTGGCAGCTGGTTTGCGGCAGCTTGACGACCCCCGATGTTATACATCTGGCCCAGACGTCCAGGGATCACTTGGGCGTTGGGTTTTCCATGGTCCAGCACCTTGTCCTCCGCCTTGACGACGCCGATCAAGACGACGGCGACAATGACAGCACGCATGCCGCGTCCCAGAGCATCACCATGAAGCTCAGTCACTTACTGGCTCGATGTTCCCACCTTGAGACCCTTTCCTGCTGGTCCATGACATATAGAAAGTCTGCTTGTCTCGGTCGCGCCCTGTGCCTCCAGCTCTCCTTCCCTCGACTGCGTGTGCTGGCCTTGACGAACGCCGGGCTAGGTGCAGAAGGTCTACGACAACTACTGCCCTCTCTTATGCATCTTCCTGTGCTAGAAGAGCTGCTCTTGGATGGGAACGCTCTGGGAAATCGAGGCGTTCAGGCTTTGGCTTGGTGTCTCCGAGGAGGCGGTGGTGACTGGAGGGAAGGCAAAGGAGGGGATGTCCACGCGCATACATACGCATCAGCACCATGTCAGCGGCTCAAGGTCTTGTCGTTAGCCTCTAATGGTATTGGAGCCACAGGAGCGCGGGAACTGGCCTTGCTGCTGGCAGGGATAGGTCATGGTGCTGCTGCTCCTGCTGCCCCTTCTGCTCATTCTTCTGATCCTGCTGCTGCAGGAGGCTCCATTCTTAGTGGGCGCCTCTCGCCCTTCTGTGGCAATCCTCCCCCTTATATTGGCCTAACAAAGCACCATCAGCCACCCAGCCACTTGCATGCATGCGTTTTTCTTGAAATCCTTTGTTTAGACGGCAACGTCTTGGGGCCAACAGGCACAGCACACCTTGCTCGCGCCTTCCGAGGTGGGGCATGTTTTTGTCTTCAACAACTTCACCTTCGAAACAACGACGTCCGTGGTGAAGGCCTCCGAGAGCTCCTCAGTGCCTTCGCCGTCGGAGCCTGCCCGCGACTGGCAGTCTTGAGCTTAGAATCCAATATGTTTGGGACACAGGGCGCGAAATTGCTAGCGCGTGCCTTAACTTCTGGGGCATGTGCGGAGTTGCTCGTCCTAAATTTGAATTTTACCTTTATTGGCGAGCATGGGACGAGGGCATTAGCTGAGGCGTTTGGAAGGGGGGCATGTCGACGCATACAGAAGCTGTACTTTAAGTCGGCTTGTTTGCGGAGGGCAGGTACGATTGATCATTTGCTGGCGGCGACGGCGGCAACTGTTGGCGGAGAGGGAGGGATAGGCGGAGGAAGGGGAGAACGAGGGGGGGGTAGGAGGGAGGCGGTGCTAGTGTTGTAAAGTGTTGAGAGGTTGTGCAGAGGAGATCGCGATGAAGGGAAGGGAGCCGTAAAACTACGTCATGCATCGGCTATAAGAGCTAGCTTGTCGGAGTATGTAACGCAAATCATCGTATCGCATATTTGGTGAAGGGGTATAACGCAATGAGTGTAGAGACAAGACAAGTAAAGGAATATGGGGAGAACGAGGGGAGGTTGGTTGGGGTGGTGAGGTGAGATCATTATGAAAGCAAAAGGAATTAATAGACATGTATCTATACCATAGATCACATCCAGGAATACGAAAAACCAATGTCCATGACTAAAACATCGTACATTAGGAACGCGCAATGGAGTTCGCAGCAGCGTATCTGGGCGTCCGTGTCCATTTTTCAAAGAATGACGACCTGCTGCCTTGAAACGGCTCACTCTCAACCGTTGCGAAACGGTACCCTTACCATCGGCAAGCAAGCCCTCTTCTGGTACGTAAGCACCCCTTGTAACCTTTTTCTTTGCTTTTCTTCCGCAATTTGTCCACCGCATAGAGACACACCCATATCTGGCGCTTTACTCTTCCCGCAAAGTAAATATATGCCCACACCGACAGGGAGGCTTGCAGCCGTCTGGCTTAGTTCGCTTGTTGAAATCACTACAGCACATTCATCACCACGGCATGCTCATTCAACCCCACACGTCCAGGAAATCCTTGTTGGTAACGATCGATGATGCCCACAATAGCACAAGTCGCGCACACCAGTCAACAACGCAACCCTGCCGCCACTATCGCTGCCCCGTGCAACCTCTCATATTTGATAACAATCCGACACAGTCAGGCCCTGGCCACCCGAAATTTGTCTACCTACAGCGGCCATGGTGGTCATCGTGCATACCTTCGACAAGGGCGTTCAGGTACGTCGTAGGTTTGAGTGGGCGGGCGGGCGAGCTCTCACTGCATGGAAGTGTGAGGCTTAGGCAACGGCCTGCCTCGAGGGAGGGCAGAAGGCAAAAAAGAGGGAGAGAAAAAGGGAAGATTTCAGGTGGATGATGTCATAGGGGCAAGCTATCGGTGGAGTTCCTTTCCGGAACGAGAGACGAGAGAACTCAGGCGCGCACGCCGCGTCACACTCATCAATCACTCCCTATCTACCCTACCAAGGCACACGTCATTGAGGCCTGGCTTCCCTACTACATTCCCTTTGCCGAGCTTAAAGGGCTGTTTATCTCCGAGCTCAAATCATCCACTGTCCCCCGCAACCAACTTCGATATTCTCTGCTACGACGTCTCTTGCCCGCACGGTTGACCCCTTTGCCTGTCCAGCCCCGACCTCGCCCATCTACTGCGGATGGTGCCGCGGGGCATCGACAAGGAAGAAATAGCTCCATTGCTTCCGTTGATGGCGCATCTTCGTCGCTCTTCTCCCCGTCATCGCCATCCACTTTTTTTGCCTCCATTACCGATGCGGCAGGTATACCTCCTCCATCATCTTCTTCCTCGTCACAACGATCCTCCGGTCCATCGGCCCCTTTGTCAGCCTTCTTGACATCCGAACCAAGCACCTCGACCCTCCAGCCTGCCTGCTCGTCGTCCACTTCGTCCTCTTTCCCCTTCTCCTCCTCACAACCAATTACTCCCTCTGCACCACCACCACCAGTAGCAGCAGCCTCATCTCTTCCCCCTTCCATCGAAGGAAAGTTGCCGCTACGGCCACCTGGCCTGCCCCCACTACCATCCCATTCACTCCACAGCTCCCGGGGGAGCGGGGAAACAGATGCAGTCATCACTATGGCCAATTTGGGCAGGGCCGACGCTCTAGACCGCGTGGGTTGCATCGATTGCTTGGACAGGAGTTTGAATGCCCTTTCTCCGTCTACTTTCCCCGAAGGGCAGGAAACTTCTCAACAACTCAATTTACTTGAAGCATTTCGGAATAGCACACGGCGATGCGATGACTTTTTCGCTGCCGAGACCAATCGATTGTGTCGGGAGTACAATGATGCTTTGCACCAGCTTAAAGCCGCGGAGCGCACGTTGGCCAGCATCTCCAAGCATAAGCGATCCCTTGCCCACTTCCAGGCAGGCTAGGTATGGGGAGACACAAAATCAGTCTAGAAGAATCTGCACAAGGAGATCAAGGACCTGCATTCTTTTTCACGACTAATTTTGACTTGTGTATCCGCCTTGTCAAGGCTTACCGAAAAGCGGCTGATAGATCGAGCCGCGTGGCTGCAGGCATGTGGCAGCATTTGCGGAAGCGGGAATTTGCGGACGACGCACGGTTGTTGGCACTGACCCAGGAGCTTGAGCGGCAATATGCGGATGCTCTTTGCTTTGGCTTTATCCCGTTTGCGCACAAGGAGCTCTATGCGCCTGTCAAGGGCGAGTGGCACATGTTTCGTGTCGGTCTACACTTTGGGGCTTGCGTGGTGTTGTTGATCTGGCTCTTGTGGGACTCGTTGTTTGGCAACTCGCAGGGCACTAACCTCTTCCAGCACCCTATTGTGCACGTTTATGCAGCCATTGGCCGGGGTTTGATGCTGCTTTGGACCTGGGCGCTGAATCTGATCATCTGGGAGCGGGCAGGCGTCGACCACGCCGCTATCCTCGCCTTTATCTCGCCTCTGACTTCGGTACAGGACGTGTTTAGTTCCATTTCCCTGGCTACTACTCTCTATCTCTGCAACTTGTTGCTCTACTACAAGCTACTGCGCGGCGTGGCCGGACCCTTGCAGGTGCTGCCAATGCATTTGCTCCCTTTCGCACTCCTCGCCTACTTCCTTTACCAACTCGCCTTTCCGTGGGTGCAACGCCAGGAAATGTGGCGCATCCTTGCACAGATTGTCATAGCTCCATTAGGCGCCGTGGAATTTAAGGAGGTATTCTTTGACGAGACTATGACATCAACAAAGTCTCGAAGTGGTCTGTGCTTGCGGGCTGTTACATGTTTCGGGAAGGCTTTATCGCCGACAATGCCAACGATGGCAGGGCTGTCGCCTCAGAGTCGCTCTATGATGAAATGCGTGGTCCGTTGAGTGTCGCACAAAAGTACATTGTGCCTCTCGTCATTGCCTTCCCGCAGTGGCTCTGCCTTCTACAGTCCTTGAAGCTGTACTACTTGACGGCCCGCCGTTTCCCGCCTTTGCTGAAAGCCTGCAAGTGCGAAGTCTGTTTATCGGTAAGATTGCGCTGACCGCGCATAAGTTTTCCATTGCTATTCGTAAAAATCCTTGAGAGCTTTTATGCATTCGACGAACCCATTATACCTCTTTATCATCCCCACTACAGGTCGAACTCTTTGGCATATTCAACCCCGATATTCCCGCGGCGTGCGTAACAATCACGATGAAGAAGGGATAAGCTTTTCGGTGTACGATTTTTTTTTGCGTTTATCTCAGATCGCCACCACTTTGGGCACCTGGCTACTGGGGTCTGTTCAAGAACAGCAGGGGTCTGCGCAGTAATCTTCTCTTTCGACGGCACATTTGAGTGTATTATACCGCCATCGTCTTGGATTTAGTGCTGCGGATTGTGTGGACGGTCTCGCTCCTCCCCCAGGTCACCGTTGGGCTGCTGTACACGTTTCAGCTTCGGATGCGCTTCTTCACCCCACTGTTAGAGTTGTTTCGCCGTTCCATGTGGTCATGGCTTCGGCTAGAGCATGAACGGAGCTTGCGGAATGTACAGGAGGGTGCAAGAGCAGTGAGAAGTGACATTTTTCGTGAAGAACGGGCGATCAAGAGCAACCCGGAGCGCACAAAACGCCTGCAAGACATTGCCTGCGAGGTGACGCGCCTTTGCAAGGCCGTCCAGCTTATCGAAATTTGTACCGAGACAAAGACAGCGCCGAGCGGCAGTGGCAGCAGACGTGGGAGAAAGGCGACAACAATGATTGACGCCGCTTGTTCCGACCTCAACATAGCTTGCGTACTAGACGAGAGCACCACATCCTGCAATCCTGGTATGAGTAACTGGGATGAGGATCATACGGATGAGCACGAGGACGATGAGGAGGACGATGAGGACGCACTCATTTACGCACAAGATAACTTGCAAATGGATTTGATCAGCTATAGAAGTGTCATCCTGGAAGCATGTGTATTGTTTTGTTTCTTTGTAGTGTTGACAACCTGGGCTGTGGGAGATCACTGATTCAGGCGATGTGTACAGATGGAAAGGAGGATGCTTGATTGGCAACTAAGAAATGTAGGTAAAACAAATGGAAAATATCAATAATATACCGACGGGAAAAAATATCCTATTCCTTTGCACCCTCTAGTCTAAAAGCCGTCTAATCCAAATCTTCCTCGGCGTGGTGGCGGCTCAAGACACGAGCTGGCCCTTTCAGAGCTTCAGTAGAGATATGCCATTTCTTGCGGCCTGAACACCCTGGACGAAAGAGCGGCAAATCCAGCAGAGGGAGCCGACCGCGGAGGAGCTATCGCTATCTCGCCACTCGTGGCGGTGGTGGTGGCGTCTCCGATTCCATAGCCGGAGCATCCACGAAAGCCTAACAGAGATATCGCTCCTCCCGCGTCTGCTGGTTCTGCTCGCGTGCGGCTGCCCACGCCTTCCGCAAGCGGGCTGCAAGGCGGGAGGTGTAGTCCTTGAGATCTGCAAACTGCGGCTGGTCGGCTTTGAGAGTCAGGTCCAGAGGCATATTCGGCTTTGTACCGTAGAGCAAGAAGAATGGGTATTCACCCACGCAGTTTTGGTAATTGGTATTGAAGGCGAAGCAAGCCACGTTGATGTGCTCGTCCCATTCGTCCTCATACCCTTCTTCCATGGTTATCTTCAGCATCTTTTGGAAAGACTGGATGCTGCGTTCGACCAAACCGTTAGCCTCATGTCGATACGGCGCCGTCATGCTTTTCTTCGCTCTTAACCCTTTGGCCAAATCCTTCACTGGCTACCAGCATCGACCCATTGTCTGAGACTATCTCCTGCAGCGCTCCGTAGCGAGTGGTGAGGGACGTGAGCGCCTTGACCAGGACGTGAGCGCCTTGACCACCGCATCTGTTGTCTCCACCGCACAAGGCCAGGCATCCACAAAGCGAGTAAGGCGATCCACCGCGACCAGTAGGCTGGTGTTGCCACTCTTGCTGGTGACCCCCATCGGCGTAAAGTCCAAGGAGATGCGCTGAAATGGCTTCCACGCTAACTCACGTTGCGCCCATTCTGACACAGCGCGTCGAGGCGGGTTCTTGCACGAGTAGCAAAGGTTGCATCCCTTGACATGCTGAGTGGCGTCGGCAAGGAGGGCAGACCAGTAGAACTTGCGCATGATGCGTTAGAGACAAAGGGAACGTAGACGGGAGGGCAGCAGGGGAGAGAGAAGATAGCAGGAGGGAAGTGGACAGCAGCAGCGACGATGGCGGAGACGACACCGACACTGTCAGCAGCACGGAGGACAGCGACGACGACAGCGTAGGCTCGCATCGCTCATTTACGGCCCCCACGATCTCTTACTCCTCCCTCTTCACGCACGGTGAAGCATTTTCCAGCTTGGAAGAAATTTTACCTCCCCTCCGGGAGTCACAGGACGAAGCGGTGAACACAGTTCAGGGTAAAACAGGATACACTTTTTTGCTTCATTTCTTTCGCTAACCTTGCTTATCCTCCCTCCCTCTTCCCCCCCGTCTATAAACGCCCACGATTTTATCCCCCCCACGCACCCGCCACGATAAACAAAGGCATCATGTACATACTCGCCCACGACAAGCACTGTAACGGCGTCTCCTCTTTCTTATTCCTCCTCTTCCACACTTTGTCACCCTCTTTCCCTCCCTTCCTTCCCCTCCTCTTCTCTTCGGCGGTAGCATGCACAAGCACCGACCACAGCACCCGGGCGTCGCCCAGGCGAGCAGCTGCGTGAAGGGCTGTATCATCATTCACATCCTCTATACACACGCTCGCACCAAATCCCAACAACGTCTCCACAATCTGCAGCCGCAGCTCCGGTGAGAGTGTGAGGGAGGGGCGGAGGGCAAGGTGGAGGGGCGTCTGATGCAATGTCTTCGCTTCATAGTGCGGTGGTGCCAATACTGGACCCGTCTTCAAATTCACATCTACCGACCCTCCCTCTCTCGCTTCCTCCCCCCTTCCCTCCAACAGTGCCACCACCACCTCGGGGTGCCCAAATGCTACTGCTTTATGCAAAGGAGTTACCCCAAAGTCATCCATATGCCCTCCCTCCGCCCCTCCTTTCCTTAGCACCCTCACCACGTCCACACGCCCCTTCCATGCCGCGTAGGAAAGGGGGGTGAGTCGATGCACATCCTCCCCCCCGACCTCATACCCTTCCTCCATCAAGACTTCGACGCTAGCCACATCTCCCTGCATGGCTGCTACAGCCAATGCTGAGCGCCCTAGGGAATCTCGACACTCGTTCGCATGCATTCCGGACCTGTCTCCCTCCTTTCCCCCTGTTGTTTTCTGTTGGGACGAAGGGAGGGAAAGAGGGAGAGTTCTTTGCAAGTACCTGCGGACGATCGGTGCATTGTTCCCACGTGCATCGCGGCGGAAGCGACGGGAGGAAGAAAAGGAAGAGGAGGAAGAGAGGGAGGAAGAGGGGGAGAAACGGGAAAGATGCTGAAGAAGGAGAGCGCAGGCCCGGTCGTGTTGTTGTTGTCGGAGGTGGGAAGGCGAGAGAGGGAGAAGGGAAGGGTCTAGGTGGTCGTCATCGTTGGGTATTGGCGGTTTGGAGGAAGAGAGAGCGAAAGAGGGAGATATGGCTGTGCTTGTTCCCACGCCGAGGCCGAGGACGAGGAAGAGAAGGAGGGGGAGGGAGGAGGCAGAGCTCCGAGTGGTGGTAGAGGAGGAGGAGGAGGAGGAGGAGGAAGAGGAGGA
>AFGO01000327.1:0-11160 GCA_004335405.1 Nannochloropsis granulata CCMP529
TGCTGCTGCTGCTGCTGCTGCTGCTGCTGCTTCTTGGGCCGACAGCATCCTGGCCTTGCTTGCCCAGTGCTTCCCACGGATGCGACCAGGGTAAGTGGAAAGGGCTTGGCGTACAGTGGAGGGCCAGGTTTGCCTACCCGTGCCTCCGTGTTCGCTGTGTAGCAAGGACGCCCGCGCCGCCTCATATTCAAATACTACGAGTCGTCTACGAGGTTCCCCAATTTGGCGAGGATCTTTTGCCTTTTTTAACCCCCAAAGCCGTCATAAAATGTGCCCCATTACACGAAGACGCCGAATAAATGACGTTTGTCGTACTATATTTGGTTGCTCAACTTCCAAAAAGCCCTCCGTGGTCACCTTTTACCCGCCTCCCCTCCCCTGCCACACCCCGACCTACCGCCTGCCCTACACACCAACACAAAAGAAGGCACAGTAGGGAGGCAACAATACATATATGCCTCCCTTGAGCGAGGAAATAAAGGCTCTTTGTTTCCTGCATCGGACCAAGCTGGCGGGCACAAACTCAGAAGGGATTTTGCATCAATCCTCTCCCACTCAACCTCTCTTCCTTTGCCCTGCATCAACACACCGACATAAAAACAAATACGAAAGAAAAGCAACAGATGTCAGTTATGGATCGGGTTTTCTTGAATCTTTGCATCTTCACCGGAATGCTATGCTCGCTCCAATCCTCGATTAGCTTTGTAAATTATTTCTGGTGGCAAGGCGGGGTTCTAAAGGCACGTGGGGGTATGGTAGCACCCCTCCGAGCCTCGTCACCCTGTGCACCTCTCCCTCATGTTGTTCGTTCAGATGGTTTTGGGACTTTCCCCGCCCCTACTGTCTTTCTGTCTTTTGACTCTTTCGTTTTCTTTTCCGTTTTCACTAGTGACAAAAAAAGGGCACACACTCTTTACTCACTCTCACACTCGCATTCGGGCACGCGCTGTCAATATCTCTTTTACAGCTCGTCGTCGTAAGCCTCTTCGTCCGCGCCCCCCTTGGGCCCACCGGTGGCCTGGTAGAGCTCCTTGAGGATGGGGTTCACGATGGTCTCGACCTCCTTCTGCTTCTTGCTGTACTCCTCAGTGTCCGCGTCCGCGTTGTCCTCCAACCACTCCATAGCCTCGTTGATCGTCGACTCCACCTCTTTCTTGTCGGACGCTGACAGCTTGTCCGCCAACCCCTTCTCCTCATCGTCCAAGGTGTTCTTCAAGTTGTACAAGTAGGACTCCAAGCCGTTACGGGCATCAATCTTCTCCTTGACCTTCTTATCCTCATCCGCGAACTCCTCTGCCTCACGCACCATGCGCTCGATCTCATCCTGGGACAAACGGCCCTTCTCCGCCGTGATGGTGATCTTCTCGCTCTTCCCCGTCCCTCGGTCCTCGGCCGACACCTGCAGAATACCGTTGGCGTCAATCTCAAACGTCACCTCAATCTGGGGCACGCCACGAGGAGCAGGGGGGATGCCAGTCAGCTCGAACTTGCCCAGCAAGTGGTTGTCCTTGGTCATGGAACGCTCGCCCTCGAACACCTGAATCAAGACCGCGGGCTGGTTGTCCTGGTAGGTGGAGAAAGTCTGGGACTTCTTGGTGGGAATGACCGTGTTGCGCGTGATCAGCTTGGTCATCACGCCGCCCACCGTCTCGATGCCCTGCGACAAGGGTGTCACATCGAGCAACAGCAGGTCCTGGGTAAATCCGGAAGTGTCACCTGACAAAATCCCGCCCTGCACGGCCGCACCGTAGGCGACGGCTTCATCGGGGTTCACGCCCTTGGACGGTTCCTTGCCACCGAAGAAGTCCTTGAGCAGCTGCTGCACCTTGGGGATACGCGTGGACCCGCCCACGAGCACCACCTCGTCAATGTCCTTCTTCTCCATGTCGCCATCATCCAGCACCTTCTGCACGGGGCCCAGGGTCTTCTTGAACAAATCCACGTTCAATTCTTCGAAGCGGGCACGGGTCAAGGTCTCCGACAGATCGACTCCCTCGTGCAGCGCCTCGATCTCCACTCGCGCCTGGGGCTGAGTCGACAAGGCACGCTTCACTCGCTCCACCTCACGGCGAAGCTTCTGGACCGCGCGCTTGTCAGAAGTGATGTCCACATTGTTCTTCTTCTTGATCATCTTGATAAAGTACTGCATGACACGCTGGTCGAAGTCCTCCCCTCCCAAGTGGGTGTCACCGTTGGTGGCCAATACCTCGAACACGCCATTGTCGATCGTCAGAAGCGTCACATCGAAGGTACCTCCCCCCAAGTCGAAGACCAAGATGTTCTGCTCCTTCCCTTTCTTGTCCAACCCATACGCAATGGCAGCAGCCGTCGGCTCGTTGATAATACGTTGCACGGACATTCCGGAAATCGTACCGGCATCCTTGGTCGCCTGTCGCTGGGCATCATTGAAGTAGGCAGGCACGGTGACGACAGCGTGCTTCACGTCCTCGCCGAGGTAGGTCTCGGCGATGGAACGCATCTTCTGCAGAATCATGGCTGACACTTCCTCGGGGGAGAACTGCTTGCGATCACCAGGGGCGACTTCCACCTCGACTTGAGGCTTGTCGTTCTTGTTGACCACCGCGTAGGGGAGGAGCTTCATGTCCGACTGCACAGTCTTATCTTGGAACTTTCGGCCGATCAAACGCTTGATGTCGAACACGGTGTTCTCCGGGTTCACAGTCGCCTGGTTCTTGGCCGCATCGCCGATGAGGCGCTCGCCAGACTCCGGGTCCCAAGCTACGTAAGAGGGCGTGATACGGTTGCCCTGGTCGTTCTGGATGATCTCGACACGTCCATTCTTGAAGACGCCCACACAGGAGTAGGTCGTCCCCAGGTCGATACCAATGACAGTTCCCAGGGGCTCGTCATCGGCCTTTACGGAGCCAAAGGCGGCCAGCAGACCCACTGTCAGGAGGGCGCCGGCGACTGTGAGGGGAGGGGAAGGGAAAGAGAGAGAATTGGTGTGAATATATTTGTGAAAAAAAAGGACTGGTTGTTCTTCATCTGCCGATTTAAAATTAAAGGGAGTGAAGGAGGGAGGGCATGGTATTCATGTTCGTTGTCTGAGCCCTACACAAATGAGTCATTGACAAACACACTGGGCCGTTTAGCCCCTTCCCTCCTATTTTGAGGAGGGCTGAGTGGTGCTTTTGGGTCTTCAGGCGAATTTGAATTTTGAAGGACGGAGCTAGTTAGGGCTCACACCTTTCACACAACACTCACAAGCTGACATGGTCATTCGTACGCTCTACCTTTCTCCTTTTAATCTCAACTGCACGTGTGACTTACCCCAGCTTCGTACTCTTCGCATGGTTGCGGTGATGTGGCTGCTGCTTCTGGAAAGAAGGAACCTGTGTTGATGCATGTGTCGTGGGCGGCGAGGGGGGATGAGTGAGACCACGGCGCATGGACGCATAGCCTTGTGCGAGAGGTAGCTCGACAGGGAGGCAGTGCCCTTGTGGAGTGGGAAGAAAAGGGACGTGGGCATGTGGATGTACATGTGGGGGGGGCAGCATCCTTCACCGTTTCAAACTGAGGGGCGGCTTGCAGGCCACACGTTCAGGCTCCCCCAGCCACGCGCACGCCCAGACAAACCAGGAGGCGGTGATAAGGAGGGATTGAGACTGAGGGGGTGACGATATTTGCACAAGAACATGGGGCTAGTGCAGGGTGCTGCCTCTTGAGGGGGATGCCCATCATGGGTGCCTGCTGCTGGTTGCTTCTGACATGAGCCGCCACAGCACGCGCATAGTGATGAGTGGTGCATTGTGATGATGACATGACATGGGCAACGGCACGGATCACCTCCAAAGCACGAGGAGGATGTGAAGGCACCAAATTGGCAAAAAGCTCTCACAGCATGTGGGTTTAGCAACTCGACGGACCAGAGCAAAGCCCCCTCATCGGTAACAAGACAATCTATTCCATCAATCACCACAGCGAAGAACACGAAGCTGGGCGAGCGACGAAGTGGCCTGTGATTGGCTGATTTTGGGGACAAACCCGGATGTATAATCACCAACCAAGCCACAAGATGGTTCAAGTCCATAAGACCTGAGCAACCTGCCCATGGGGGTGTGATGCTCGCACGGTACAGTGTCAGCCTGCTTCAGCATGCATTTTAAAAATCTCCCCCGGAGGGTGTGCGCTCAAAAGAAAAGAAAAGACAAGACATGAAAAGGGGCCAGGCTCTGAGAAGCTGGGTCCACAAATGGACCGACCGAGCAACGCCTTGTGCCGGATGATGCCAGGGTTGTTCGCAGCGTGCGAAAAGCTCCTTTTGTTGCCGTGCACATAGGCGAATCGTTCTTACTGCACAGTCCATATTCCTTCTTCCAACTACAACAGACCATGGGCAAGAAAAAACGGGGCGGTGGGCACGGGCAGAACTCATCCACAATACCACCACCACGGCTCGCGGTCGACACATCATCACAGCAGTCCCAGCCTCCTGCCCTCCCCTCGCCATCCTCTTTACCACTACCCCAAGCCCCACTACCACTGCCGCCACCCCCATCCCAAGCCCTCATCAAGCTAGAACGTTATGTGCACGTGGCCAATGCCTGGTGCGACAACACCTCGGCCTGCTTTCCCCGCTCCGCGCTCCAGGCCCAAGCACAAGCCCAGCCCCGTGCCGCCAGCTTTGGGGTCTCTTGCGCTATCCAGGGCCGGCACCCCGAGGCAGACGCTCGCATCACGATCTTAGCATTGAACACGCGGCAACCCAGCCTGCTTCTACGCATGTCGGGGAATGCTTGGGCGTCGCTAGAGGGGGGTGGGGGCGTCAAAGAAGGGGACTATATGTACGAATGGCCCATCCTCCCCACCAGCGGCGGCGGAAGCAGCAGCAGCAACGGCGGGGGTGGGAGGAGTCACAGCGGGCGCGGCAGCGGAAGATTTCTTTCAGGGAGTGGACCATTGAATACGATTGCCTGCTTGGCTTTGAGCGAAGATTTGCGACGCTTGCTCTGTGTGACGCGGGAAGGGAACGCGTATGGGTTACATGTCCGGCGGGTGGTCAAGGCGGCACGTCGGGTGTACGACCACAAACAAGACGAGGCCACAACGAGCAACGATTCAACATCAGAGATGGGAAAAGAAAGCCAACATTGGGGGCAGTCTAACAGAATTGAAAATGCCCTAGAGCAAAGGAAAGCAAGCAGCAGCACCGACAACCAGCAGCAGCAGCGCTTCAACCCGCTCGGCCCCTCTTTGTTCGATTTCTCATTAGACCCCAAATATCAGCGAGATGGACCTGGATCCCTGCAGATCCTTCCTGGCGGGAGCGGAGGGCTAGGTGGGGGCTCTGGTGGTGGTATTGGGGGAGGAAGCGGGGGAGGTGGTGCGCAGCGGCGGGCCAAAGACATTTCATTGGGCTCCATGAGTGCCGAAGGGGACTTTGTTCCCCGCTGCTGCGTGTGGTGGACGCCTGCGAAAGGCATTACAAGAAGAGGAGGAGTGATGGGGTCGCCTGCGGCTTGTAGTAGTATGGCTATTGTTGGAGGGACGAGTGGAGGGAGGGGCGCGTTGTCGATTTTAGACATGGACCAAGAGAGGGAGGTTGACTTGCTGTATGTCCCTTTTTCTTTGGTCGAGGGAAGTACAGAGGAAACAGAAGATGGTCATGATGTAGCGGCATTGCAGATTCATACAGTCGGTGGCAATAGTAATGGCAGCAGCAGGAGTGATTCGCCATTGCAACAACGCATCTTACTCATTACCTTGGCCAGCGGCCGACTATATTCTCTTGTCCTTGAGTCATCCACCGACCCCGTGGCCCCTCTGTCACCCACCAGGCACCATCATCACCAGCAACAGCAACAGCAAGACGACCCCTCTCCTTCCCGATCCGGTGGTGGCAGTCGCCGACATTCAGGCTCCTCCTCCTCGTCCTCCACACCCCAAAATCAAAGAATGAAGTACCCTCGAGCAGCTACCCTGGGACTACCCCCCCCCTCGCCCATGACCCCTCCCCGCTCCTCCCCACACTCCACGACCACCATCGAGGCCTCATCCTCCTCTTCCTCCACTCAACCCATTAGCAGCCTCTTGCTCACCCCACCTCAACGTGGCCACAAGACAGGGAAGAGGAAGGGGAGCAGCGGCGGAGGCGGAGGGAGGGAGCGAGGAGGAGGCGGAGAAGGAGGGGGGAGCAGCTTGAAGGGGTTGAAGGATAACTATAGTAGTAGGATGGATGAAGGGCAAAAGGAACGGGAGGCCGAGTCGCTGTGGGATCGATGTTTTGCTCGACTGGACCCTTATTCGTCTTCATTAGACCTACCGAGGCAACCACACATCCATGCGTGCTTTGCTTCGACCGATGGAGCGTTTGAGACCGCGTGCTCGTTGTGGAGAAGAGACAATGGAGCAGCAGCAGCAGGTGGTGGTGATGATGGTGGTGGTGCTGCCGCTCGTCTTCCTTCTGGCTGGTGGGAGGACACGAAAGTCGTGAATGCGGTTCAGTCCATTTCGAAGGAGAAGAGGGAGGAGCAAGGAGGGCAGGAGGCTTTCGGGTTAGTGCTGAGTCGACTCAGTCCTTGTGGGCGAAGCCTTACGGTTGAAGTGCATTATTGCGCCCTTGCTGCAAGCGGCGGCGGTGGGGGAGAAGAAGGAGCAGCAACAGCAACAGCAGCTGCTGCAGCAGCACCGGCATGTCGGTGCCTGTGTCAAATAGCGCTGGCGGGGGACTTGGAGGCGATGGATAAAATGACGGGAAAGAACAGTAGTAAGACAGGGGAGATGTGCGTAAGCCGTGTCATTGAGGCAACCTTGATGCCGGAAAAGTTTCTGGTGCTTTCCGTGGCTGCATGTCGTCGTCGGCAGGAGGGAGGACCCGCGGCGGCATGGGGGCGGGACATCGGCGAGAATGAAGACGGACTCTCCTCCTCATCGTTCTGGCTGTTGACCTACCGGCTGCCCCAAGACAAGAATGAGGACGACGTATACAGCAGCGCATCCGTCGGCCCTCCTCTCTCTCCGTTGCTGCGGGCCTTCCAGTCACCGACTAAAGCCCCTCTGTCCTTCTTGGGCTGGCTGGTACCCGTCAAACCAGATATTCGCGACATCCTGAACTTGGCGCGCTCCCGCATGTTTTTACCATCGACGCCGACGTCGAGTTCCAGCACAACAGGACCCGACGACGTCTTAGCTTGGTCTTTGGTGGTCTGGAGCCGCTGCAGCATCTTCTTGCTCCGCTTGCTAGCTAATAAGGAGGAGGAGACCATGTCCTCCTCACCGCGCCCTGGGAAACGAGGAGGCTTTGCCTTGCCTGAATTTCCCTTGCCTTCTTCCCTCCCTTCCTCTCTCCAGGCCCGCGCATTGGCCCCAGGGGAGATGGTGACTTTTATAAAGAATCTGGGGAAGGAAGGAAAGGTGAACGAGGCACTAACGCTGGCGTGGAGCCTCCTCCTATGTGACCTCGACGACGGCAGCAACTTTGCACCCAAAGGGCTTGCCCTCCATCCAGAGTATTTTAAACGGTTGAAAGGAGCCGATCCCTGGCTAATGAACGGTGGTCTAGGGCGAGCTCGAGTCGCCCTGCAGTGCGTGCGATGGATGGCAGGAGGGAGAGCCCCTGCAGGCTGGACCAAGGAGGATCTGTTGCTCTTCCTAGAGGCCTGCCCAGACTATAACTTGGGCAAAGTGGTGGCGTTGCTACTGGCGCGACGGTGCGTCTCTGAGGCTTTGTTTGCGAGCTGGGTCCGTGAGAAAGTGCCTGGTTTGTCCAAGACATTGGATTGTCTAGCCGCCATGGCCTCTTCTGCCTCGCCTACAACCTCCTCCTCAACCTTGTCCTCGTCGACCTCCTCCGCAAGCTTATTTATGCCCCTGAGTCGAAGCGATGTCGCGTGGCTCTGCGGAGTCGGCGCCGGAAAATGCATTATCCAAGCAGGCCATTCAGTCCTCTGGGCTGTCTTGTCCCTGCGCCTTAAACTCGATATTTTGCTATCAGATCCCCACCTCCTCCTCCTACATGAGCAGTATCAATGGCTCTTAGCCACCCTCCCTAGCCTACCTCATCCCTATCTCGGTGCTCTCGTTCTCCAACTCTCCTACTGGCTAGGCCTAGGGCCACTCCCCACCCGTGAGCCACCTCCTCCTCTACCCATGAGTCCGCGCTTGGTAGTAGCGGCCACTGCCTTCCAAGAGAAGGAAGAGGGCGGCGCGCGGGGAGTATCGCTGATTTCGGCCTGGTCTTCGAGGGAGGGAGTGGTGGCTGGCCTAGCGGCGGCGGTCGGTGGCCTCACGGCGAAGACGACTGCTGTTGCTGTTGCTGCTGCTGCTGCTGCGACAAAAGAATGGCAGAAGGAATTGGAGGAGATCGAGGAGGACGAGGGAAATCGTGAAGATCAAGTCAAGGCAGAGGAGAATGAGAGGAATCGAAGGGAAATGCGTATGCTTTCAGACCTGCTTTTGGAAGTCCTGTTGATTCTAGCACAGCCCCTCGCATACACACGCACAGTTCTCCATGCGCACCGATTGGCGCAGCAAAAGACCATCAGCACCGCTTCGGGCAGCACGTTTTTGGCACGTCCCCCGGATCTCTCATTACCCGAGAGAGAGGCCTTGGAGGCTCAGCTACTGCTGGAGAAGCTTGTTGTAGCATGGACGAGCCAATCGGCTGCGTCGGTGACTTCCTCTTCCACTTTCTCCTCTCGAAACGTGCATTTCACGCCGGCCATCATCCTCATGCGGGCCTTGACGAGGGCAACGACGACACTGAAGAACGCAGGAGCTGCGGCGCTGCTCCTGGAGGCGGAAGGAGAATGGGAAGGAGCCCTACAGATCCGCTTGGATGAAGTAGTGAAGATCACGACTGGATGTGTAGAAGACGTGGACGTGGAGCAGGCGAGAAAGGAAGAAGCTATTGAAGTGCTCCTTCGGCTGCTTCAGAGCCATGTATTAGTGCGGGAAGACACCCTCAAATGGACGATTCGCAAGCGAATGGCGGCCAAGTTGCTTGAGAGCTGGGCCCGTTTGGGACTCTCTCCTGATCGGCTGGAAAGCGTTATCTTGCCCTCGGTTGACGACAGTGCGAGGAACGCTGCGGGTGCCTCTTCCTGGGCATGGCATATGGGCGTGGCCCTCTTAACAGACCTTCTCATCCTTCATGCAGGCGCACCAGACAGCCTCGTCGACGCAGACGGCGCACTAGTGGTGCAGGGAAATCATCCCCTTCGTTTTTCTTCGTCCTTTTATGTGCGTCTCACCGAGCACGTCAAAACTCACGGTCAAGCGATGCAACAAGCGGGGGTCACGGACCTTTGGAGCACCGGCGGGCGAGCCCCAGCGTTGCTTCGCATCCCTAGACCTATTGCTGTTTTGTGGGATGCTCTGTATAAACAAATTCAGAGTTTGGAGGCAGGGCAAGCTGCCACGAATCGTATTGAAGTACCCCTTCAGCGGTTGCTGGACGCAACGGCCCGGGGCAGGAGTGGTAGTAATGGTAGGAGTACTAGTAATGGTTATGACGGGGATAAGCATGACATAAATGCCCCTTCTTCGAGAACTGGGGCAAGGCGTCTTTTGGGCCCTGGGGGGTTGGCTGACAGGTGGGCCGGGAATGACCAAGAAGAGGGGGTTTCTATTGTAGCTTTTAGCTGTGGGCATATCCTCAGTCAAATCGAACTTCTTGAGCGTTATGTGCCTGCTTTGGAGAGTAAATTAAGGGCGCTTGACAGACCGTTGCATCTCACCACGGAGATTTTGATTCAGGAGTACCGGGCTTTGACGGGGTCGGGTTGTGGTGTTGGTGGCGGTGGTGGGATGGGAGGGGGGTCGCATCAGGGCATTTCTCTGGCGTGCCCGTCGTGTGTCACGGCCTTTATGCTTAATATTGTAAATCAGCAAGAGCAGTAAACTCAATAAAAATGTACAGAATCAGCGTGTACAAATCAAAACGAGTGCGAAGGTAATAAGAAAAGGGTAAAAACAGTGTGCGTCCTCCTCTTTTCGTGATTCTATCTACTCATCATTTCGCTTGCTTCAAAGGCCATCTATACTAACGAGGCCCCCACTTGAAGCCACAACCCCTGGTGAGACAGTGGGACTAGGTAGACCCCTAGAATGTGCGTAAGAATGGATATATGTGCGAAGAGAAAAAAAAGGAGAGTGTGATCATTTGTGTGTCGAGTAAGAGCAGAGGACAAGGGTGGGTTTATAATATCACATCTTTACTTACGAGGGTCTGACGAGTCCCTCGCCCACATGGGATCCTCCAATCGTGCCCGTCGTGGTTCCCAAGCCGGTGGGGGAATAGCCACCTGTAAGGATGGATGTATAACGGTCGTGTCAGACAAGAGGATCGAGAATAAGATAACCAACATAACGCGATTTCCTTCCAAACGTACCAAGAGTCGGGAATGTGCCACCAGCTATGCCCAGAGCACCCGGCTGCGCGCCACCACCAAAGACCAACCCCCTTGTTCCACCTGCAACAGGAGAGTGAGCGACTTGGGGTTCGTGCGTCGTAGAACCACTGATACCCGTGGGCAGGGTACCATTGAAGCGCGCGCCGACAGAGCAGCTCTCAATAATGGCATGAAGAATGGTTTGCTGCAGCTCTCACGAGGTGGTTTTGGTGTTGATACTCATGGTGCCTTCAGTAGTCGCTTCCATATTGCCCGTATTTCCCAACTCGTCCGACGCACGCTGCTGATCTCGATGGGGATCAAGTGTACCACGCAACGCATGGTCGCATACAACCGACCGTACCGTGACGAGGGCCAGGATGGTTGCGACAAAATGACATATGTACGGCATTGAACCTTTTCGATGGTGTGGGGGGTGGTACGTTCTTCCACTGCCAACCTCTCTCAGTAGCATTTTGTCATGTGTGCAAAAAAAAATGCTGGATTGTGTCTGGAAGAGGTAGCTGAAAGGTAGGCACCCATAAGGGCCCGCATCGCCGACATCAATTTCCTAAGTGCAATGTACATTTAAAGTCGGTCACATCGCCACGTCTTTGGCGCCTTGATACCTGATTGTGATCTCTACGCGCCGGCGGACCTTTTATGACTTTGCCCCGAGCTGTCTCTCGTTCTTGTCTGCTTTAACCATCTTAATTGCACCACAATTATCACCTGTCAGAATTCTAAATGCCACCTCCAAGTCCGCCAACGGAGGAGGATCTGTTGCTCTTCCTAGAGGCCTGCCCAG
>AFGO01000328.1:0-22197 GCA_004335405.1 Nannochloropsis granulata CCMP529
TACTCCCTATCGCGCTCCGGCCAATTTCTCCTCTTCTCCTCCACGTTCAACCTCCGGGTAACATAGCTGGCCAGCGCCGCCACGGTCCGGTCCGTGTTGTAATCGGGTGGCAACGGCGACGCTCTATTGAATAAACGAAGAGTAGGAAAAGCATGCACTTTCTGATCTTGACACAACTGGACATGTGTCACACAATCGACCTTCGCGACTTTGATTGGTATGTTTTCGGCTTCCACGTGCTCCGCGAAGGCTTCCCAGGTGGGAGCCAAGCGCTGGCACCACACGCACCAGGGAGCGTAGAAGGAGACGAATGTAAACTCATTCGCCTGCATGTATTCGTCAAAGGAATCGGCGGTAAGCGGGACGGCATGCTCGCCGTTTTGCAAAAGTACCTCAAGTTCGGCATGGTGGTCATCGTGGAGGATTTCGCGCTCTTCCCGGTTGCGGCCTTGGAAAAACCGACGCCGCCCTTCCTCGTCAAGGTTCCATTTTTCAATGTTCTTGGTGATGTTCATGCGGTTGGTGCCCAAGACGTCGAGTACATCCACGACAGCGAAGCGACAGGGAAGATCGAGCATGGTGATGTTGAAGTTTATCCGAATCTGTGAAGGGAGGGAGGAGGGAAGGAGGGAGGGATTGAGCAGCAAGGACTACCCCCATCCAAGAGGACACACAAAGGGGAGGGAATCATGGTTGATCATGCAAATTTGAGAACGTAAAATTTGCCGTGGCAAGCTAAGAGAGTGTGGGAAAAAGGGAGGGAGGGGCGTAGACATACCATTTGGTCGTGGCTTTGATCAAGGACCACCATGGTCTCGGTGCTGTGCGACATGAAGCTGATGATCTCCACCACAAAAAGGATGGCCATGAATACCCTATAGAGTGAGAGTAAAATTAAGTGTCTTGACCTAGAGGACAGCATGGGAGCACTATTCCAGCGGTTGGCGCTCCCTCTTCCCACCCCATCCACCCCACCCCCACACTTACCCCGCCACGATGGAGAAGAGCCCACCCAGGCTGGTCGTTTCGGTCAGGTCCGCGGGCACCCGCCGGTACAAATCCATACCCTTGGCCCCGGAACGCTGCGTCGCCATGGCTCAAGTGAGTTGCCTGTGTGTGTGTGTAGTGTAGGTGGCGTGCGACGGCTGCGGGACTGGGCCAATAAGGGTTTGAATAGTGCTGCGTTCTGTTTTTTGCCTCTCCTTTTCTCTTGGTTGCTGTAAGGGCTAATGCGCAGCAGGGCTCACGGCGTAGCAGGGCTCCCTGTACGGTGCATGTGTAAAAAAGTATGGTGAGCGTGGTCCATGGTTGCTCATGTGTTGTTGCTTGCTTGCAGTGGCAGGCAATGCGGAAGAAGACCATTCGGCGAGAGCCGATGAGCTGCTGGGGCGATTTTTCGTCCCCACCATCCACATCCCCATATACTTTACTCTTAGATTTAACACGTCTCACGATACCACACGCCACACAAACCCGCACACGCACAGGCCGTGTCATACTCTCCGTCGTCGCCTTTAGTTACTGGCTGCGGGTGGAAGCGGTCAAGTAAGGGTTAAAAAAGCGGCACCAAAGGTAAAGCTCGACCTCCCCTAGTTAGATTCCTCCCCTCCCCCAGTTGCCTATCCTTTCCCTATGAATACCCAAGGCTTTTTGTCAAGTCCGTGGTGCGACTGATCCATACGCACCGGGGGCCGATGCCTTGGAAGATTGGACTTTATAACGACGACTTGCATGGGGGCTTTTGGCACTCTGAGTGCGCAGGGGTGTGGAGGTGGTTACCTCGCCGCGAGGCAAGTTTGGCCCTTCTCCACGCCTTCCGCCCATGAGAAGCCCACCGATAGGGTCGTCGTACAAATAAATTTGCGGAATTCAGCATTTTTAGTATCCAACATTCGCAATTTACTAACCCGCTTTGTCACGGCATAGATACTCAACCTCCCGTATCCCTCCTATTTTTTAAAACACAAGCACATCACAACCATGGCCCTAGAGTGGCTAACACTGCACAAACTAGGCGGAGGAGATGATTCCCCGCCCATCTCCAACGTCTGGGCCGCCTGCGAGGAAACTCGGACATGCTTGGAAGGTGGGTTACTACGACGCAACGAGGACGGATCCACCGCCGAGTCTCTACTAGCTTGGCTTCTCGAGACTGGCCACGATAAAACCGTGCCTCAAGCCCGCCTGGGTGCATTTCACCTTTTGAGCGAGGCCATAGGTCATTGTCCTGCTTCTGTCCTGAGTACCAATTTGGAGAAACTTACGCAGCTCCTCCGTTCGGGAATGAGTCCTGCTTCCTCTCCTGTATGTCGTGTTTTTGCTTGCCGGGCGGTGGGAGCATTGGTGGACAAGGCATGGGCGGAGAGAGGAGAAGTCGAATTCAAACAGCAAGTGCAGCAAGATATCTTGCCTCGTCTGGTCACGTCCTTGCTTGGATGCTGCACGACGACGGATGCTGCTAGTTCTACTCCTACTTCTGCCGACGACGAGGAGGACGAGGAGGGAGACATCTCCCCCACAACTTGCTCAACAGCAGCAGCAGCAAAGACCGACCTCCTTGTACGCACCGCTGCCCTTCGTACCCTCGCCACGTGCGCCCACACCGTTGGGATGGGCTTCAAGTCCCACGCTGCTAAAATGGAAGTAGCAGCCTATGCCTCCCTGAACTCCCCCTCTTCCGCCGATCCCTCCTTTAGGCAGGCGGCGATCGCGTGTTTGGTGCGTGTGCCATTTACCTATTCAGATGGAGGACATTGGACAGCGATGCTCGTGGCGCTGCTGGGAGAAGCGGCGCGTACGCTCAAGCAGGTCTGGCCTGAGGCGCATGTGCCTTCCTCCCTCCTTCAAATGAGTGGCAGCAGTAGCAGTAGCAGCAGCAGCAGCGGGAACAACAAAATGGCAGGTAGCAGTCAAGTATCTACCCATAAAATGGAATGGTCGCCGTTTCCTCCTCGCCCGGAGAAGGGGGGAGGAGCTGTTGTCAAAAGTTATGCTTTGGCAGCACGAGCGCGCATTCAGGCATGTTTAGAAGCAGTGACTACCTTGCTCACCCTTGGGCACCACCACGGAAGCAGCCCTGTCCTTCTTCCCTCCCTTCCCCTCCTTGGGATGTGCGAGGCTTTATTGTCTTCCACGCCTCGGGGCAACTCGAACTTGGGTGCAACGCCTGCTGCCCTCCCTGCTACTGCTCTACAGGCGCTCCAACCTCTCCTCCGCTCCTTCGGGCTAGACCTTCTTTCCTCCTACCTATCAGCTGCCAGCTCTTCGGCCCTTCGTTATTTACCCCGAATTGCTCGTTTAGTTTTGCGTGCATTGTCGTGGCCGGTCGCGGTGGGGTTTCGATCGAGGGCATATGCTTTGTTTTCGCAGGTTGTTTTGGTGATGGGTGCGTCTGCTGCTCCTTCCCTAGTCGAACCGGCATTGCTTCTCCTCACGCACCATGCGAGTCTTCATCTTTTTTCCACGGGTACACCCTTGCTGGCAAATAGTACCGTGGCTGCTGCGCCTGTTATTTCGGAGGGGGCAGGAAGCAAGAAGAAGAAGGGAGGGGCGCTGACTAAGACTGCGACGGTGCGAGCGAGGGAGGGAGGGATGGTAGGGGAGGTCCTGGAGATGGGGACACAGGGAGTAGAGGAGGTGGAGAGGGCAGGAATTGCGGTTTTCAAAGCACTGGAGACGGCGTTGCTGGGATGTGGGCCTTTGTTGTCGATGGAGGGGCGGGTGAGCGTGGAGCGAGTGGTAGGGGCGGGTTTAAGTGATTTAAATCGCGGGGTACCGCGACCGGGTGCTGCTGTTTATCCGGCGCCCTTTAGAGGAGTATCATGGGTACGGAGGAATGCTCCCCTCCGCGCGGCCTTTTTGGGGTTGGCGACCCGTGCACTGTTGGTCCCGCGGAGGGATGGGGCGGGCTCGGCGTTGACTCCGTTGGCGGCTCGCGTGTTCGGTGCGATGTGCTTGGATTCGGACGAAGGCGTGGCACGTGCTGCTTTGCTTGGGCGGGCAGTCACTGAGACGATTACTCACCCTCGGGCCGCTCCTGTGTTTATTCCCGCGGCATTGTTGAGGTTGGACGAGGAGGAGGACGTGCTTCGGGGCCCTGCGATGCCGGGTGTTGGATTGAGCTTCCCTGGTGCTGCTGCTTCTGCTGGAAAAGGAGAAGGGGGAGGAGGAGGAAAAGGAGAAGAGGAGGCGGGGGTTGCTGGTACGAAAGAGAATTCCTCCTCGCAGTCGATTGACCAAACGCGGATAGCGGCGGTGTGGTCGCAAAAGATGAGCTCGGCCACCACCATCAGTACTGTTGCTGCTGTTGCCTCCACTGCATCCGCTGCTACTCCCTTAGCAGCGGAGGTTAAGAGCAAGAAAGGAGGCTTAAAGCGCGACTTGCCCTTGGATCTTTCCTCTTCCCCATCCAGCAGCAAGGACGGCGGCAAGCGGACTAAGCCCGCGAAAGCCGCCGCCATGAAAGCATCTGTCGCTGTTACTGCTGCCGCAGCACAGAAGGAAGAGAAGGAGGACGAGGAGGATGAGGAGGATGACTTACCGCTGATTGTCGACGATGGAGGACCGGATGAGAGCGAGGAAGACTAGGGTAGAGAAAGACAAAGTAGAGAAAGACAAAGGCACGTGTAAATAGCATGCAGGTGACGGAAAACACACCTAACTGCAAAGTATATATTTGTGATTTTCTAGTCTTTATTCTTGACTCGACTTGTTTCTTCTTTTTCTCCCCTTTTGCTTCTTTTCTTGCCTCACATCTTCGGTTTTCGGGTTTTTGGTTCTTGGGTGTTGGCGGTTCTTGTTAATATTTGCCGGTGCGACAAAAAGGACACAGAAAATGAAGACAGAAAGACGGCATATCAAGGCCACTATTGAACGCATACGACACACACACGATGCGCCTGAAGCGGCGCACTGAACACGCCACCGTACATTTCCTTCAAATCCTCGTCACTCTCTTCCTCTTTAATTTCCCAATCATCTCTTTCTTCTATCCCTCTAGACTATATCTACACTACTCCCTCCTACCCCCGCTTCCTCCCTCCATCCCTTCTCCCCTTCCTCTAATGCTCCCAGCCCTCTGTCACCGTCGTTATTGCCCCCACAATCACAACCCCGGCAAGCAGCGCGCCAAACTTTTTCCACTTTCCCTGCTCCTCCTCGAATTCTTCCGCCACAATCTCCGTACACCCCACATAGAGAAATGTCCCGGCAGTCAGAGCCACGAAAATAGAGTCCCACACAGCGGATGCCCAAGAAGAGACCGCCAAGCCTAAAATTACACCAATTGTACCAACCGTGGAGAAAAGAGATAGATATCTAGTGGTCTGTCCTTCGCTGAGGCCAGATTTGAGGAACGCGACCAACAAGGCGATGGATTCCGCAGGCTGATGCAGGGCGATGCTGAGGGCCAGAAGGCCAGCGGAAAGGGGAGTGTCAGACAGGCCGAGTGCCATGGTTTCAAATATGGAGTGCACGGCGAGGGCAAGAAGCAGAATGACAGCAGAACGACCGCTGGCTTGGGGGGCAGGGCTGGAGGGAGGGGTGATGATGCTTGTGACGGTTGTAGCCGTAGCAGTGGCAGGGGCCTTGCCTCCATGGCCACCGTGGGCTGTGATGATCATCTTTCCTCCGTTGCTCCTGGCACCACCCGTAACCGCAGGTACAGCAGCAGGAGCAGCAGCAGGAGCAGCTGCAGAAGGAGCGGCAGCAGCATCATGCCCGTGTGTGTGCCCGTGGTCAATCAACGCATGCGTGTCGAAGGCTATCTTCTCAATGAAAAAAATCATCAGGTACCCTGTCAGCACCACAAGAAATGGGACGTTGTGCGCGTAGCCCGCGGCCTCAAACCCTTCCAGCGAATGAGGAATCATATGCCCAAATGCCAAGCTCAAGAACACCCCGCCACTAAAGGCATTGGCCAGAGAAATCAACTCCTGATTCTCCCGGAACTTCTTTATCTTCATCGGGACCAACCAGCACGCGACATTCAAGCCCGTCAGCAGCAGCTGCAGAAAAATCTTGAAAAACGGCAAGGACATTCCCAGGGTTGTCAAACTCCCCCCTCCTGCACCAGCAGCACCGGCAGCATGCCCTCCATGCCCTCCTCGACGCGTCATCAAAATACGCGCTCCATGGTGATGGTGTTGTTTATTGCTACCACTGCTGCTGCTGCTGCTGCTGCTGCTGCTGTAGGTGCTTGTGCTGGTAGCTGCACCGTTGCAGGCGGCACCAATTCCCTCCGTCATGCTCGCTAAAGGGGACGTGGAGGAATCGGCTGCTGCACCGGCACTCTGTGCGTTGACAATGTCGTGCACGCATTCGCCCTGTTTTTATTTTGGGGAGAGGGAAAGAAGGGGGGAGGAATGGAAGAATATGAGGGATTGAGATGTGTGTTGCGTGAGAGGATAAGTACGACTGCCGCGCTTGTCCCCCCTCCTCTCTATCCTCTGGGAGCCCCTCTTCCCTCCGTCCTTCCCGCATCATCCGTTATGACACAAATGGCATGAAGCGGCCTCGTCAGACGTGGCCACAGCGTAAATGCCTGTGCCAGACGAATATGCTACCTTCCGTGTTTTCGATGAATGCGGGAAGGACGGAGGGGGGGAGGATCTCAGGGAAGAGGAAAGAGGGGGGTGAAAAGCACGACAGCGACACTCTGCCTTCCCATCAATGCCGCTTATCGCAGTAGGATTCTAGCGCTCTTACAATATTCTCGCACCGGACACCGGACGCGTCCCTTGCTTTCTGTGTCTATGTACGTACATGATGGTGGTGGACTCGCTGCACGTTGTTGATTGCCGCGCCGGCTGTTGTCGCGTCCATTCGACGGGCCGCTGCAAAGACCTCTGCCGACGAGAGCAGGTACAGAAGCCCAAGGCTCTTGGTTATTATGCCTCCGCCCATAGTCGCTAGTGCTGTCAGTGAGGGTGTTGGCATGGGGTGTGGGTGTTCAGGCTACAGAAGCTGCTTCCTGGAAGAAGGCAAGGGGATTATGATAGAAGGCCTGGACGACAACGTTGTGAACGGCTTTCTTGCTTGGCTTGTCCAACATATCTGCTATGCATGCAGGTAGAGGATGAGAGGGTTCAGCATGCTGTGCAGGTGTCCACACACATGCGAAAGAAAAACAGAACGTGTGCAACAATAGGGCACAAGCACCAAGCACACGCCTCTCCTGAGAGCGGGAGTGGAGAGAGACTCCTGAGAGACTCCGAGACTGAAGGCAGCTGATGGCTCCCCCTCATGCATCACGCACGTCAACACCCTACCACCGTCTCAAACAAATATCAGACGAGCCAAGATCTGACCCAACTCTTTCTGTGTACTCTAAAACAGGTGATCTTTGTCCAGGCTGGCAGCGTCCATTAGTCCCCTTTTGCATAGTCTCCCCACCACCCCGCCCGACCCAACGCAGCATCAACAGCAATCATGAGGTCGACGCGATGTCCCTACTTCATGGCCTTGATACTGGCGTTTTTCGCTCAGTCCCAAGCTTTTGCTGGCCACATCCTCGTGACAGGTACGTGTGGCAAGTGGTCACGCCATAATGGATTTTTTTAGTCAGCTTCATCTCCTTCCATCGAGAGACGATGACGTACGTCCCTACCTGTGTGTAGAGCGGACCTACTTTCCTCCCTTCCTGTCCCACTTTGATCCTTCTACCCTTGCCCGCGTGCTTGCCTAGCAAGTTTTATACGGTGTCCTAAAGACGGCAAATTAATTTCTCCCTGTCTCCCCCCGAAAAAAGGCGGCGCGGGCTACATTGGCTCGCACACATGTTGCGAGCTCCTCAAGGCTGGCCGTCGCATCGTCGTCGTCGACAACCTCATCAACAGTGTACAAGACTCCTTGGAGCGAGTCAAGGAAATTACAGGGTGTGCCCCTGGGGCGCTTGAATTCCGAGAGTTGGACCTACTGGACAAGGAAGGGTTGGAGGGGTTGTTCAAAGAGTATACGTTTGACGCTTGCATTCACTTTGCGGGGTTGAAGGCCGTGGGGGAGAGTGTGAGCCAACCGTTGAGGTATTATCATAATAATATTGTTGGTACGCTGAATTTGTTGGAGGTGATGGATAAGCACAAGTAAGTAGTTGTAAAAGGGGAGGGAGGGAGGGATGGAGAGAGGGAGGGAAGGGATGAGGCTATTTTTAATCATTCAGAAGATCAATGCACAAGACTTACCGACCACCTCGACTCCCCGCTACTTACTTTCCTAGATGTAAAAACTTTGTATTCTCCTCTTCCGCCACCGTGTACGGGGATCCCGAAAAGCTGCCAATCACCGAAAACCAACGCCTGCAAGCCACGAACCCCTACGGCCGCACCAAGCTCTTCATCGAAGAAATCCTCCGCGACCAGCATAAAGCAGACGCAGAATGGTCCATTCTCATCCTACGGTACTTTAATCCCATCGGCGCTCACCCCTCGGGGAGGATAGGCGAAGACCCTTTAGGTATCCCTAATAACCTCATGCCTTTTGTCGCACAAGTCTGTGTCGGGCGCCGTGATGCCCTCAGTGTGTTTGGCAACGATTATGCGACCCCAGATGGCACAGGAGTGAGAGATTATATTCACGTGGTGGACCTCGCTGAAGGGCACGTGGCTGCTGTGGATAGGATGATGGAGGCAAGGGCGGTGGGGGAAAAGAGTCTCGGCTGTGTGCCCGTCAACCTGGGGACGGGGGATGGCGTGAGTGTGTTGGAGTTGGTGGCTGCTATGAGGGCGGCGAGTGGGAAGGAAATCCCAACAAAAATGGCTGAGAGGAGGCCGGGGGATGTAGCGTCTCTGTACACGGACCCCGGGTTTGCGAATCGGTTTCTGAAGTGGAGGGCGACGAGGGGGGTGAAGGACATGTGTGAGGACACTTGGCGGTGGCAGAGTCGGAATCCGTTTGGGTACCGCAAGGCGCCTGAGGCGGCGGGGGCGTCAACGCCGTTATGAGAAGGGATGGGGAAGGAAGCATGACTTTTAGCTTATGAAATTGAATGGAACTGTGAGGGCAAAAATGAAAGGATCCCTCACAATTCATAAATAGGCAGAGGTAGAAGCACGAAGAAAAAAAGAAACAAAGAGGATTTTGACGCAAAATGCGATTGAGAAATGCACTGAACGTTTAGCTTTCGAACCAAGGAACGTGGGAACTTACCTAGACGGACGGCTCTGATTTGTGCTTCACCTGACTCTCACCCTTACCTCTCACGATGCACCTCACAGTCAGCCAATGGCGACCCCCGATGACAACCACACTGAGGCAGAGACCCATATGGTTCAAGTCCGGAAGCTTCTGAGACAGCAAGCGCCCGTGGCTGAAGTCCTCCGCGTGCTAAAGCAGCATCATCCGCTACCCGTTGAGTGGGCTTCGTGGACTTCCCAAGAACGCATGCACCGTACTTTGCTCTGCGACCCGGTGCACGACATATTTCCCTTGGCTCCCTGGTATCGCGCAAGCTTCATTCGTCGCCTTTGCCTCGAGCTGGAAGAGGCGGTTGCAAAAGACGAGGAGTGCAGTGGAGAGGTGATCGAGCCTATCATGCGTGAATTGAATGTGCTGCTCTGCCAACCCACGCTCAATGCTGAGCCCGGAGAGTTGGCGGCGTATTTTGTTACGTTCGAATGCCCTGTTGTAGTGCCCATGTACGTGGATTTGGACTTTTCGTCGAGTCTACAAGAGGTACACGACGAGCAGCAGCTGCAGCAGCCGCGAAAACAAATTCTTGCAACCCGCATCGCCCCCAAAGAAAACGCAGTTGGACTGAAGCTATGGGAGGCTTGTTACGTGCTGACTGAAGCTTTATTCAGCCATCCTGAGCTGTGTCACGGGCGAGATGTCATTGAATTAGGGTCGGGAGTGGGATTACTGGGTCTTGTGGCTGCTTATTGCTTGGGCGCGGCAAGCGTCACTATGACAGATATAGATGACAAGGTCTTGCTGTTTTTGCGGACCAACGTCGAATTTAATGCTGCAGCGACTGCTTCATTACTGGCTGCTGATATTTATGATGTTGTGCACAAGAAGAAGGAGAGGAAGGGAGGGGAAGCAGCAGCTGCAGCAGTAGTGCCTCTCATTGAGGTGGCTGCCATGGACTGGTCTCAGCCAGTCGAATATAAGGCATTGCTGAACCGTTCTCCGTCTTCTCCCTCCACAACGAGAAAAGGCGTAAAGCAAAGGGATCGAATTATCCTCGCAGCTGACTGTATTTACGATCGCGAAGCCATCCCTGCCTTCGTCGACGTCCTTGCCTATTCCCTCCAACCCCCAACCTGTGGCAGCAGCAGGAAAACGACTGTGCTTGTCGCCTCCACGATGAGAAATCCCGAGACCTACGCGCACTTCGAGGAAGTGGTGAAAGAAAAAGGGTTGGTGATGGACGACGTCACCACGATGCTGGGGAGCCTGCCGCCTGACCCTGTTTCCTCCCATGTGTCGCCGACCTTCTACTGCCCGAATCGCGCAGCAGTCCGGTTGTGTAGCGTTAGGTTACGTTCTGATGAGGATGAGAATAGCGACAAGTAAATGTAGAGAATGTATTTTACATAGAGACATTGATCCTCGTTTGATTTGCAATGTACATGCTCAGTCTATTTCTTTTCAATAAGACACTATAGTGTTTTCCCTTTCGCTCTCTCAACAATCAAGCCTCCTTCGCCTTCCCATCCCCTTCCTCCTGCCCTTCCCCCTCTCTTCTTTCCCCCACATTCCCATTCTGAGTCATCAAAAAATCCCTCAACTTCGCCAACGCCCGATACCGATGCGAGATCGTGTTCTTCACATCCTTGTCCATTTCAGCATACGTCTGCAGCGGTAAACCCCCCTCCGGCTGACCCACCGAAGGCTCAAACACAGGGTCCCACCCGAACGCATGCGGCCCCCGGGCCGGCACAATCTTCCCCGGAGTTCGCCCATCAAAAACCAAGACTTCTTGTCCTGGTCCAGGGCAGTAAGCAAAGGTACACAAGGCATACGCGGTCTTATCTTCGTAAGCGACCAGGAGGTTATTCAGTCCCTCGTGTCCAAGCTTTTCCAAGAACCACTTGATATACACGCCCGGAAGCCCGCTCAAGGCATTAAAACACAAGCACGTGTCTTCGACAATCGTCGGCCCCTTCACTTCCTTGACGGCCAGCAAGCATTTCTCCCTTGCCACGTCTTCAGGCTCCCCTTGCAATTCCGGTAAATCAAGCTTTTTGGAGATGATTTCGAAGGGCAGCTCTTTGCCGGTCTCTGCCCCTGCGCTCAGAATGGCCCGCACTTCCTCGAGTTTCTTGGCGTTGCCGGTCACGAAAGTCAAGGACGGCTTTGTAGATGAGGTCATGGTGGTCATTGAGCGCTGATACAAGCAGAGGGAGAGGAGGCGGCGTGACCGGGAAGAGAGGAGCGTCGTTGTGCTCGTAGAAACGGGGACAAAAGCAGCAGTGGTCGCACAGGACAGCAACAGCAGGATCAACAGCACCGGGCGCATGCAGAGATGCCTATGTAATATATAGAGAGGCGTGGGAGTGAGACACAAAGTCGAAAAACAAGGCGGCGAGCAGCAGGATTTGCGGGAGCCGCACGCTTCAGACAGTTCCTTCAACGAGTCAAGCAAGATGGACAGCCAACCTTACATTCACCCCCGTGTTTTTTCCAACCCAGCCACACTCACCACTTTTGCATGTCTCCTTCTCATCTCATTCACAGGATCGGTGTGGCTGGCCTTGGACGACGACATACGGACAAACGACTGGCTGCACTTGGAGGCTGCGCCACCATCATCTAAAGCAACAACACAAGTAGCAAGCACATAAGTAGGATAGCAGGCAACACACGCAGATACGCAGCGCTAGCATGAGTCAATTACATAAAAGAGGGTTGTTGCGGCCCGTGCTGGTGTTGTTGGTGGCGGGGGTGTTGGGGCTAGTGAGCGCAGCGGGGCCATTGGAAGTAATCGATGCGATGGGCAAGCTCAAGGGCAAAGAGGAGATGAAACAGTTCGTGCAAAAGCGACTCAAGGCCACGGACCGAGGTGAGTGAGACACTATGGTGGAAGGTCGAGATAGGGGAAGTAGGAGGCGAGGACAGAATCAGGAGTGGTGGTGCATGGTGCGATGATACAGCACCTTTGCTTTGCCACCTGTTGATGGTGCCCTTTCACCTCTACCCACGTGCAACCCACCGCCCGAGTTGTCTTTTCATCTGCTTTGTACAACGGAAGATATTGTGCTTCAGGTTCATTCTCCCTCTTTCTGCCTTCTTAATTTTGCACACCCATCCATCTCTCACGCACCCTCTCGCGCTCCCTCTCTCCCTTCTCGTTTTACAGCCGGCCCGGTCATCGTCGGCAGCGCCGGCAGCAAAGGCTCGGGTAAAAGCACCCTGTTCAACAAGCTTTTTGATACCGATTTCGGGGTCGGTCGCTCCCTTGGCCCCGCCGCCCGGCCACAGGGAGGGGTGGCTTTATGCGCTGCGGGGGATGGGGGATTAATGTGTGTCGATTACGATGCGGTGGGCACGGGCTCGGAGGAGGCAACAACGAATGGCAAGATTCTGGCCTTGACAACGAGGCTTGCTGATGTGATCGTACTGAATTTGTGGAGCTCGGATGTAGGGCGGAATGTGCCATATAACACGCTGGCGTTGCAGGTAAGGAGGGAGGGAGGGAAGGTAGAGAGCATACTGAATACACCAATCGCATGAGTTTGTTTTTGTCTCTTTGCTATTCCCTTGCCTGTCCATATTTCATTCTGCCCCTATCACTCTGCTTTGTACTCATCGCTCGCTCTCCGTCTCTCCTTCCCTCCCTCCTTACCTCCCTCCCTCAGGCTATCTTCCAAGAGCAACTCCAAGCCGAAGGTTCGCCGAAGACCCTCCTCCTCGTCGCTGTGCACGACCACGCCACCACCTCAAACGGCGGGCAACAACAGGACGAAAGGACTCGGGAGGCGATTTTGCAGGATCTGGATTCGATTTGGGCAGGAGTTCCCAAGAGTGAGGATAAGGCATATGCAGAGCTGAGTGAACTCTTTGATACGGAGATTGCTTTCTTGCCTCACCCGCGCTATAGACCCGAAGAATACGAGAGGTAGGTTTCGATTCATCTTATGCCTCATCAAGACATAAGCATTATTTGCCCCATTTCTCAGATTTTCGTAGAGGTGTGGGACTTCTCTTCATCCACCCATTGTCTCATCCACCTCTCCCTCCTTGCCTCCCTCCTTCCCCACAGCGCCATTGAAGACCTGCGCAACCGTTTCATCGACTTGGACCTCCTGTCCGCCCGTTACTCGAAGCGTGTGGACCGTGACAGCTTTCCCTCCACGTTCTCGGCGCTTTGGAACGAAATCAAGGGGAGAGACTTTGTAGTCCTGCCTTCCCGAGGTGAGCTTCTGGCAACCCACCAAATCGAGGCCCAGTTTTCCTCTGCTTTGGTCGCAGTGGAGACTAAGCTGTCCTCATGGCGGGCAGCGGTGGAGAGGGGGAGGGTGGTAAGTGGCTTTGGGGAGGCGGGAGGAAAGTTATACACGAGTGTGCTCGAGAATTTTGATGGAGCCACGCAGCCTTTTGCTGTTTCCTCTCAGAGGGTGAGGAAGCACAAGGAGCTGCAGTCATTGTTGACGAGGGGGATTAGTGACTTGGTGCGGCGACAGCTGACGAACTTGCAGCAGCAGGGGCTGAAGAAATTCAAGGGGATGTTGCTTGGATATGTGGGGAAGGAGGAGCGGGAGGATTTGGAGAATGACGCGCAACGGGGGTTGGAGGAGTGGTTTGCAGAAGGGGCGGAGAAGGTGGTTGTCTCGGGAGTTGTGGGCGCGGGGAATTATGAGAAGGCACTGTCGGAATTTGTGGATTTATTGACGGATTATGCGGCTAAATGGCCTCAATCGCCAGCTTATAACGTCCAGGCCATGAAACAGTTGGAGGGAGGGGCGAAGAAAAAGAAAGGGAAGGCGTCCTGGGGTGCCACATTTCAGCTCGTGTCGTTGTTGAGGACCCCAGGGGATGGGGCTCTCCAAGGATTCGCTACCTACCAGGCTGGACCAGTTCAATTTTTGTGTGGGTTGCAGAATGATCGGGATTTGCCAGAGTCAAGGTTGGAAGGAAAGGTCCCGCCACTGTTGAGGATTCAGCCCAAGGTGGCGTTTGATGTGGATTTGTAAGGCGGGGGAGAGGACCAGGAAGGGAGAAAGGCGGAAGAACGGGGTCCGGGTTAAAGCATAACAGACAGACAGAAAGCGAGGGCAGAAAAAGATGTTTCCACATCGATTGATTGGCTTTAGAACAAGAAGAAGTAAAGCTACGAATGTGGGGAACGATGTGTTCGGTGTGTGGGGTCTTTTTTCTTTGTTTTGCTGTTTCGCTGTTGGTGTTGATGTGGATGGGAGGCAAAGAAGCATATATGCAGTCTGTTTTTGTCGCTGGCTTACTTGCAACCCCGTGGTTGTTGTTTCTGAAAGCTTTGTCACGGGTAGCCGCGCGAAAAAGTTCACGCTTGTTTCCTTTCCGTGGACGGTCGTTGTGTGCACAGCCGCATTCTTCTGTCCAACCAGTGACTTAAAACTGTTGATAAAAACATTTACCAGGCCTGCTTACAGCCTGGTCCTTGTTTTTTTGTCTCTCTCCAGTTGTACTCACCAAAAAAACAAAACCCCTCTCCTCCACGATCCGAGCCGCTTGATTTTACCGCGCGCGTGCTTTTTCGTCTGAGTCGTCGGACAACTGAAGCCGTTGGCGGGAACCATTTGGTGAGTTCGGGTATGTAGGGACGACTGCACCATCCACACACATTGGATCTACACAAAACTCACATCAATACAAAGTAAATGATGTTTATTACCTATTTGGTCAGTTACCTAGCCCTGATTATGCAGGTCCTTGTTGTTGGGGCCTCGAACCTAGCCTTCTTTTTCAAAAATAGAAGCGCGCTAAGTCAAAAACTATCCAACGGCGCGCGAAGAACACAGGGGGCAAGGAACCGCGAAAGCAGCATCCACTCCTTCTTCTTCTGCCTAGAAAAAGCGAGGGAAGTATTGATCCTTGTGTTTTCTTTGTTGTGTGTGCGTTGTGGTACACAAGGCGCAGTGGCACAATTTACCAGCCGATGCCAACCAACAACGCCGCTCGCTCATTATCGCTAACCTCGACGCACCCTCGACGTCCCCCCAGATCGCCTGACATGAGGCCTACCCTCCCGCCTTCCAGGTCCTCTTCCATCCTTTCAGCACTATGAACAACACACAAAATAGACTCTCACGCACCTCTAATCTTCATACTACACTCTCCTTCACTAGCAGGTCCGCAGCCGCAGCCACAGCCTGGCCTTCTTCTGCAGCTCTTCGCCCAGCCCACTTCCCGCCAGCGCCTCGTCCAGCCCGCCATCCCAACCCCACAGAAGCAGGCATGATTTATCAAAAGCGCAAAGCTCTCGGCGACATTACGGCCGCCGCCCTCTCGGGCACACACCCATACCGCAGCACCGGCGACGACGATGGCGACGCGAGCGGGAAACGTCAGGTCCGTCCTATGTGTCTTGGCTTTTCCCTCCAGCCCAACCTCCTGACCTTCGCTCTTCCCTCCCCCACACGCACAACTCGCCCACTTACAGCGCGCCCGCTCGAGCACTGCCAAGCCCAACCACACTGCCCAGATTCTGGACGCCCCCCGCCGCGTGACCCGGCGTTCCTCCTCGTTGGCCGCCACTTGCCCACCCAACTCTGCTACCGCTGCTGCTCAAAAAGGACCCGCCCACGCCGACAAGGACGACAGTACCGCCTCCCGACGCCTCTACTCCACTCAAGCCTCTTCCTGTCCCCGCAGCACCAACACTAGTATCGACGACGCTGACAACCTCCTAGCCTGCGACGAGGCCTTGGCTCTGAAAGAGCCCGCCCTGCATGTCACGCCTGCTGCTCTCCCTGCTTTCTCCAGCAGTTCTGTTGCCTCCTCCGCCGAGACCGTCAATCATCACCCCAACACTCACATAAACTCTTCTTCTTCCTCCTCTTCTTCTTCTTCCTCGTCCTCCTATTCTAACCTACCCCCCGGCATCGTCGACATTGACGACACTCAAGGCCAGCAACCCCGCAGCAACCACTACAGTAGTAGCAGCAGCAGCAGTAGTAGCAGTAGCAACAGCACCTTCCACACGCACCAACAATTACATCTCGGGGACATTAGCACCGCCCGTGGCCCTACCCACCATCCGGCAGCAACTGACGGCACGCCCCAACGGTTGGCAGCCTATAGCCGCGATTACTTTACCTACCTCAGAGAACGAGAACGCGAGCAGCAAGACAGGCCCATGGCTGACTATTTGGCTCGGGTACAAGGTGGGGCTTTGACTCAAGATATGCGTGCATTGCTCATTGATTGGTTAGTCACAGTGTGTGAGGAATGCGAGCTGATGCCTTCAACCCTATACCATTGCGTGGAACTTGTCGATCGCGCCCTCAGCAAAGTAACCGTAGCCAAAGAACAGCTGCAGTGCCTGGGGTGTGCCTGCCTGTTCGTCGCCTGCAAATTCGAAGAAACTACTGTCCCACCGCTTGAAGAATTCACATACATGGCCGCTGAATCCTTCACCAAAAAACAACTCACCGACCTCGAGCTCCGTGTCGTTGAAGCCCTCTCCTTCCGCGTCTCCACCATAACAAGCTACAATTTCCTCCCCCGCTTCACACTTGCCGCCGGATCCCGCCCAAGGGAAACAGCCCTGGTACACTATCTCTCTGAACTGTCCCTCCTTCACTACGAATTCCTCGCCTTTCCTCCCTCCATCCGCGCTGCAGCTGCTCTTTACCTAGCTCGACAGACGTTGGCGGCATCTACTCCTGACCCGATCCGCCGGGCGGCCGAGGAAAGGAATGTCTGGACTCCCACAATTGCTTATTACACAGGGTATAACCCTGTGACTGATTTGCAGTTGCAGGCGTGTGTGCGATTGTTGAGGAAAGCGCATGCGGGGGCGGAGTGGTCAACGTACGAGGCGTTGAAAGTCAAGTATACCGAACCGGCGCTGTTGCATGTGGGGGAAATTGCGTGTTTGGAGGAAGAACAATTAGGCTTTACCTCCTCTTCGAATTAGACACCATGGAAGGAATTAGAGGAGGAGGGAAGAGTAGATGGAGGAGAAGCGGAGATAGGTGGGAGGAGGGGAGGAGAGGAGGAGATATGTAACAACAGCTTGAAAAGAAAAGCAATAACCAAAGTAGAAGTAGCCTTTAGATGAACGAAAGGAGAGGCAGGCATGCCATGCTTGCCCTAATCCTTTGCGTGTGTCATGATTAGATTAACTGAATGTGGATGAGATACAATTTACGGTCTCCCAAAAAGAAGCATACGGAAATGTGTGCACCCCAATCCAACGTGGGCACTACTTCCTCTTCTTCCTTCCCCCCCTTCCAGCGACTGTTATCTTGCTTGCCTTGGCCGCCCACAAGGAGGCCACCCAAAGCAAAAGCAAGCTTTTTTGGTTTTGATTGAGTATGAACAGTGGGGAAAAGACGAGGAGGTTCCCATCACTATAAAAGCAAACTAGATACAGAAGACAATGCGATATCCTCACCTTTTGGCCGACGCTCCTCATTTTTCTTGTAATTTTCTTGTCCTGTCAATATTTATGTCTATTTATTACCCAATGCTGACGGAAGCAACGGACTGTCTCTACTCTTCTCTCTATGGAAAAATACAAGTTTGTCCTCCCTTAATCTGATCTATAAATTCTTGATCTTTCCGTCCAAATCAAGACTCAACTTCTTCCCTTCATCACCACAACTACCGCCACCATTCTCCACCACCCCAGCGGCACTCAAGCTTGTGCTCGGTTTCCTCGAGTAATGGTGTGCCGTTGCAACAACCCCATCAGCGCGAGACTGATTTAAACTACCCTGCCTCGATGGTGCCTTTGTCGAAGCATCCATCGCTGCAGTCACCTCCGGAGAGCGAAAGAGCTTTTCTTGCTCCCGCATCGCCACATCCAAAGCCTTGAGTTGAGGAAATCGGAACAATATCTCCCCATGCGACCATCCTTCCCAGTAAGAGTACTGTATTCTCTCCAAGACGCACCCGCGTTTATCTCCCAAATTACAAGAAGCTGCTGCTGCTGCTGCTGCTCCGCATCCACCGCTACATCCACCATTAGTGGTTTGGGCTCTATCTGAAGCTGTTGGCTCAAATGACACTGCGGCTTTGTCACTAGGTAGCTGTCGTTGCGCCGATCTGCTGCTATTGCTGCTGCTGTTGCTGCGCTTGGCCCGCGCCTGGTACCGCTGATGCTCCTCTGCATGGATCTTTTTCAAGTGGTCCTCAATATAAACTTTCAGGACCGGCGAGGGGACAATCTCGTCGTTTCCGCTCAAACCAATGAAAACTGGGCATTTTATTGCATCTAAAAAAAGCTGGCCTTCGTACCACCAGAACTGCCGACGCAACGTGTGATGGATGGTAATTTCTGTGGACCCGCCGTAGTGGAGTATATATTCCATTATTGTCCGCGGTTGTTTGTGTAAGAAGTTGTAGCACACGTCGGGCAGGCCGAGAAGGAGAGAAACCGGGTCTAGAAGGATGAGCTGGCGGACGTTGTGTTTTAGGTGTTTGGTCACCCAGGCCGCGCAGAGGCTCCCGAATGAGTGTCCCGCCACTGCGAAATGCGGCATCCGATGGCGTTTGGCGATGATCTCGACGGTCTTTACCATGTCGCCCAGTCGCTTCGCTTTGAAATTCAAACACATTGCGATGTGCGGCACCTCCATCAAAACCACTTTCCGTCCCTTAGACAAAATATGAATCACAAGCAAATACAAATTCAGCCCCGGCGAAATGCCATGAAAGAAAATCAACGGTAAACTCGCATGTTCTCCTGTGGGAACATCCCTCACTCGCGACCGATACCAATAGGCAATCCCATTGACCTCATGTCGCGTAAAACCCAAGAGCATCAACACCCCATGGCCCAAGACTTGAATCACAGTCAAGACAGCGTAAAACAAAAGAGGGCGATGATTGTATTTGACTGGGTCCAGCGTCAGCAGCATCGGCCGGACCTTCGGGTTGTAGCCTTCGGGACAGTCGATCTGGAAGCGCATTTTGAGCCAGTAGAGCACCTACGGGAGGGTGGGAGGAAGGGGAGGAGAACATTAAGAATGCATTCGAAAAGTATATGGAGAAGACGCATAGACATACATGTACACACACACTCCATCCCCCTTCCCTCTCCCCCAACCTCCTCCATCTCGCTCACATCTTCGACACAAGCCTTCTGCCTCACTGTCAAGGCTGATTGCGCTTTGCTGTAGAGGGCCCAAGCAAGCATTTCTCTGACATTCCCTCGTCGTATGTCTTGGATAGGAGAGCCCAGGAACCAGCCGGAGAAAAATTGCTCGAAGGCGTAGGAGCCCTGTGCATGGGGAAGGAGAGACGGAGAAGGGGAGGAAGGGTGGGTGGCTGAAAGGGAAGACAGGAAGACAACCTACAGAGATTAAACATATCATCAAAAAGCTGGTATTGGATGGTGCATGGGTATGAGTAGAGGGTTGAGATCCACAACAAACCTTGAGCTGACTGACGACATCAATAATCTTATGGAACTCGTCCCAAGGCGTATGAACGCTGTCCTCCGGCGTGGTTAATCGATTCAGCTCCGGCAGGACGATGTACCGGAGGTAAAAGTAAAAGACAATCTCGCACAGCAGCCAGGCGCCTAGCACCAGCCCGGCAAATAGAAGGAAAAGGGTAGAGGAGACAATAGACAAGATATAGCCCCCCAGTTTGATAAGTAGGGGTGGGAGGCATACCATCGCCCTTGCCTTGCCTGTGAATTGGAAGGGGGAAGAGGGACAGGGGTGAGCAGAGGGAGAGTAGATAGGGCCGGAATCGCGGGCGTTGCACAGAGCGCGGCCTGCTTCACAGGGATTATGAATAGACGGGTGACTACTCTGCATGCATATTTTCTCGTATTATTAAGCTCGTAGACTTGAGGTAAGGCCTGTGTAGCTAGCTAGACGATGACACACGTCTTTCGGGGTTGGACCATGCTTGCCAAATGCTCTCTTACACTTACCACTAGGGCAAGTGCCACAAGGAGCGGTGGCGGGCACAGGCTCACCGTGTGAGCAATGATCCGATGAGGACAGCCACGGCACGAGGGTGGCTGGGTCGGACACCGGGCTAACACTTTTCACGCGGGAACGCGCTTCTTGGCCCACAGGCTAGTTTCGCTCGAGCGTCTCTCCTTTCCTTCCTTGCCCCTGTGATTTGTGCATAAATGCGTCTGTGAAAGAATGCCTACGAGCCAAGAGGAGGACAAAGCACATGATGTTCTGTCCCTTCCCTACACGACATCCCCCAAGGACTGTGTTTGGTAATAGAATTCGTGAAGAGGACAAGGCCAATACGCACGTCATCTATGTTCGCCGTTGGGCTGCTGGCTGTTGGTGCGTGGGCGGAGCCTCGGGCGGAGCCTCTGTGACCTTTCTACCGAGCCCTACACAAAACCCCCATGCCCTCAACCTACCACTCAGCATCTCGACTATCTCCCCACAGGCAATCAATGGGTGGTCTGTTTAGCCGGCATCACGGACACGGGCGCAAGCCCAAAGTCCAAGTCACCGACCATGACCGCGCGGTGCTTGACCTCAAAATTGCGAAGGACAAGCTGAAGCGGTACCAAATCAAGATGCGAAGCGAGTCGATACGCTTGACAGAGCAAGCCAAGGAGCTGGTGGCGGTGGGGCGGAAGGATCGGGCGTTGTTGGTGCTGAAAATGCGGCGCCTCCGCGAAGATGAGCAGGTCAAGGCTGAGTCGCAGTTGATGAACGTGGAGCAGCTCATTACCCAAATTGAATGGGAGACCCAGCAGATGCAGGTGTTTGATGCGCTCAAGAGTGGTAATCATGCATTGGAAGCCATTCACAAAATCATGAGTTTAGAGGAGGTGGAGAAACTAATGGCGGACACGGCGGACTCCATCGAATACGAGCAAGAGGTGTCCCGGCTCTTGTCAGGCAACCTGTCCGCGGGGGCTGAGGAAGAAGTCATGATGGAGTTCGAGGAGCTGCAGGCATTAGCAGGCTTGGCGCCCGATGCCGTCGCCCCGGTTCCGGCCGCCGCAGCTGCTCCTGCCGTCGCCGACGCCGAGACTCCACCCATGGCGGAAGAGGAGGAGAAAGAGGCAGTGGCAGAAAAGCCATCAGAAGCACCGCCTGCAGGTACTGTTGTGCCTGACTTGCCTGACGTACCAACGCACGATCCGGTTGTCAAGCCGCTAAAGGAAGAAGAAGAGGTAGAGGCAGCCAGAGCAGCAGTACCAGGAACAGGACAGCTGAAGAACAGTGTCAGGGTGGCCGTTACGGGTTAAAGGGGTGTAGGAATAGGATGTACAGGTGAGGCTCTGTCAAAAATAGATAGGGTGAATGACTTAACGGCGAGAAGCAGCACATGCACGTATAAATAAATGTAAGGAAGCAAGAGTGAGACTTACTAGTTTGTGCTTGTGCTGATTGTTTTGTCTTACGTTTCTTTCCTCCATTTGTTCTTTCTTCTCATGTGTATGATTGCTGCTTCATTTGTCATTTCCCCTACAAGTAGGGAGATTTGCATATTATCGTTGTCCCTTTCTTCTTACTCATGCTTTCTTCTTCATTTTACATTCTACTTACAACAGCTAATAACGCACTTCCAATGTGGCTTTAGCGGATATAAACCTCCTGTCCCTCGCTCCCTCCTCCATTCCCTCCCTCCCTCCTCGACTGAACACTGCACGGACAAGCTTGGTCAATCCCAAGGACGACCACATTTCCTCCTTCCTGTCCTCGTTTCTCCCTCCCACACGGGCACGGACAAATAGGGCTGCTGCAAAAAGAGGGTTCTAATGGATCAACAGAACGTGAACATAAGCCCCTCCCGCCATCATTCCAACCCTCCCTCCCTCCCTTCCTTCCTCCTCCTCCTTCCCCTAAAATTACTACGAAAGGGCCTGCTGAAGGAGTAGAGGTTGAGGTTGTGCAGGTATGGAAGGAGACACCGCAGGCCCAGCAGGCAGAGGTGGAGAGGGCCTTGCTCGCGGAGGGGAGGAATCACGCGGCATAGCCCAACGAGAGGTTTTATCATCCTTGACCAGCTTAGGGGTAACGACCAAATCGCGGTCTATCTCCAGAATGGCCCCGTCGTTCTTGTGTTTCCCGCAGTAGTCCGTGGCGGAGAAGACGGTGATGAGCCGCTTGTTGGCGA
>AFGO01000329.1:0-13053 GCA_004335405.1 Nannochloropsis granulata CCMP529
GCCAATCCATGCCCCGTCCTCAACTGAAATGGGTGCCCAAATCCTAAAAAATCCTTCTCGATCAACACCTGGAAGCCCCTCACAGTCCTGTAAAATGGATCCAAGAAAAGTTGGGCCAACGCAGCAACTTGCGAAGTTCGATCCCACCCGTGGGAGCAATGGAGAAGAACAGAGCTTTTCCCACGTTGTACAAAATGAGCGCAGCGGTAGGCGGCGTTCAGGACGAGGCGGAGGTGTGTGAGCCAGCGGGTGTTTTCGACTTGAGCGCCCCATTCAATATCAGCCGAGTCTTTGGCCAGGACGAGGGAGCGGAGTTTGTGTTGGGCTTGTCGCATATCATGGATGTGTCCAATGTTGCAGAAATCTAAGGTAGCGGTGGGGTAATTGGTGGAGGACTCGTACCTGGGAAGGAGGGGAGGGAGGAGAAGAAGGGAAGGAAGAGAGGGGAAGCTGAGTTGATTTCATTTTTTCCCTGATATAAGAGGACGGAGGGTATTTTGGGCTTGGCACACGTCGTGGAAATGGCCTATGCTTTAAAAGTCGACCGTTGTCATCGAGTGGTTGGTGGTGGGTTGAAATACTTCAGAGGAAGGAGAGGGAGAGAGGGAGCGCTGAGCAACATGCATAAGCTTCAGACAGAGGGAGGAGGAAGGGGACGAAAAAAAGGCAGAATGGAGCCCATAAAAACATACCCGTGACCTGTAGCTCTATTAGCAAGGGCGGCGGTCTTGGATCGCAGGTCAAGAATCCGGAGTGTCCCTTGCCCAGGGCGAGGAAACGAGGTGGAAGGCGAAGGAGAGGAAGGAGCAGCACCAGCAGAACCAGCAGCACCACCATTCCCCTGTTTTGACGATAGCAGTCCTCCTTCTCCCGCGCCTATCAAACGTAAGACCTTTTCGTCTTCTGGACAAGAGGCTCCAGAGACCCCTACACGGGGTTGACTCGCCCGCCAGATGGAAGCAGAGGAGAAGGCACTGCCCCAGGTTAGAACGGGTAGGCGTTGCTCCGATCGGAAGGCAGCGCAGATAAGGAGTTCTTCATCTGTAGCGGCGGCGGGAACGACGAGGGTGGAGGGGTAAGAGGCGCAGGTGGCGTGGTTGGTGTTGATTTGGGTGAAGCGCCAAGGGCAGGAGGAAGTTTCGAGCCAGCAGCTGCTGTCGGTACTGCTGCTGCTGCCGCTGCTGTTGAAGCGAGTGAATTGTCTTACCCACTCATTTCGAAGGTCGTATTGTTTGATCTCCTGGGGAGGAAGGGCAAGAGGGGAGTGGGCAGAGAGGAGGGCGCGGTGGTGGGCGAAGCAGAAAAGGTGCCTATGAATGTCTTCAGGGAAGGCATAGGCATCGATCAGGCCCTTGAGTCGCTCTATTCCTACCACTCCTACAGGTTCTTCTTGGTGGTGGTGGTGCTGCTGCTGCTGCTGCTGCTGGTGGTGATAGGAGGAGGAGGAAGGGGAGGGAAGGTAGTATGGTTGCTCTGGGACGATCACCCGCAAGACGCGTCCGTCTTTGACGTGAATGACTAGAGCAGTGGAAGGATCCCTCAAGCTTTGCCTTCTACTTAAATCTCTCTCTGTCTTATCAATACACGCCATGGGAACCCGGAAATACTCATGAGACAAATGAGCGAGTTGTGGAGGGCGACCCACGGTGGGGGAGGGCAGGAATTGGATCTTGTAGGTGGTAATTGTGAGCTGGCCTGGGAGGACGGGAGAACCAGGGATGGTTTGCAGGTAGAGGTTGGGGAGGGAGGCGAGGCGTTGTTCTCCTGTAAGCATCGGAGAGTACATGTCTTCATCTGCTGCTTTAGATTTGGATGCGGGCGGTGGTGTTGGGGCGGTGCTTGGGGGTGGAGTTAGGAAGGAGGAGGAAAAGGAGGCGGGCACGTTTTGTGGTGTGAAGTGCAGCGAATCCTCGTTGCGCTTCGGAAACAAGTTTGACACTCTAGGAGAATCAGTTGGCAAGCTGCTGTTCGGCCCACTTCCGGCCCCGGAGGTGGAAAGGGAGTGGGCGAAAGTGTCGAGGCTATTGGAAAGGAGGGTCCCCAGGTTGTTGAGAACGCCCCCCATGTGTTGCTTGCGCAGGTTGGTGTCGGGCCGTACAGACGAGGGGAATGAAGCAGCATAGGGCGGGGGTGGTGGAGAAGAGGAGTACAGTGGCACTGGTTGTGGCGGTGATGGGAGTGGTGGTGGTGAGGAAGGAGAGGAGGCTTCAATGTTGAGGTCCAAGGCGCCGAGGTTGGCACTCAAGGCTGCGTCGGGCGAAAGTACCGAGGCGGGTAGGTGAGGCGAGGGGACAGCAGCGGCGCTGTTGTTATCGTCGTCCTTTTCCTCCTCGTCGGCGCGTGCGGATGCATTCAGCATGGCCGAGAGCGGGTCCACGGTCACCTTCAGAGTCGGGCAGGGAGCGTGGAGTGGTGTGATGATGGTAATGATGCTAGGGAAGCAGTGCGTTTCGTTGGCTTACCTTGGACCATTCCAGCTTGCTGGGGTTCGCCATGCCAGGCAACGTTGCTCTTGCTGTTTGCCTGTGCAGTGGTTGTGTGGGCGTGTGGTTTATTTGAGTGCTGGTGGCATTCGACAAGCCCGCTTGCTTGAAGAAGCAAAGAGTCCGCGAGAGGCCCAGATTTGACCTCCCGGCTGTGTCCACCAGCTTGCCGTCACTTTTTTCTTACCACACAAGCTAAGTCCATTTATCCCTTCGCATCCCACCCAGGACATGGGAAGCAATATCTGTTTAGCTGTCAGCGGAGTTAGGCGGGCGGCTTGGTTTGGCTGGTCTTCCAGAGATGCCTCATCTAAGCTCTTGCCTCCACTCACACACACACACCACACAGTAACCCGTAAGCAATGGTGCCCGACCCCCCAGCAGCAGCATCCGACGCGGGATTCACGCGGTTGTGTGTCAAGAATATACCGAAGCATGTGGACGAGCGCCGTCTCAAGGAGCATTTTGGGGAGCGGGGCATGGTGACGGATGCCAAACTGCTGCGGACCAAGAGCGGGGAGTCGCGCAAGATGGCCTTTGTGGGCTTCCGGACCGAGGCGGAGGCGCGTGCCGCGCTGGCATATTTTAACCAGACTTTTCTGGACACGTCAAGATTGGTGGTGGAGGCGGCCATGCCGCGAGGGGCCAGTACATTGCCGAGGCCCTGGAGCAAATACTCGGAGGGGAGTTCCCGCTTTGGCAACGACAGCAGCAGCAGCAGCAGCAGCAGCAAGCGGCGGATGGATGGCGAGGCGGAAGATGAGGAGAAAGGTGAAGAAGATGATGCTGCGGTGGCGGCGGCCAAGACGAAGAAGCAGCGGCGCGTGAGCAAGGATGAGTTTCTGGCTACAATGATGCCCCGCTCTCAGACCAAGTTTTGGGGGAATGACGAGGTGGGCGTCGTATCGGAGGCGCATGTCAAGATGAGAAAGCAACAGAATCAGCAGAGGCAAGGGCAACAACGACTCAAAGTCATGAAGGGAGAGGGTGGGGAGAGATCAAGCAAGCGCAATCCTGTGGGAGAAGAGGAGCTGTCTGGGGACGGGCATGAGAGTGAGGAGAGCGAGGAAGAGGAGGAGGAAGAAGATAACGAGGCATCCGCACCGTTGATGCCGCCGACATCTATCGCAGGGCTTTCGGATCTAGATTATCTGCGTTCTAGGGTGAAAAAAGGGTTAGAGCAAGAGATGGAGGGAGGCACAAGTACTAGCAGCAGCAGTAGTAGCGGCAAGACGACGGAGAAGAAGGAGGAAGAGAAGGTAGAACAGAAAAGAGACGAGGATGATAGCAGCGAAGAAGAAAAAGACGAGGAAAAGGAGGAAGAAGATAGTGCGGAGCCTTCTTCTCCCAGCGTGGAAGAACATGATGGCGACGAGGAGCGTCACAACACCAAGCCCCTCTCCCACCCCCACGAGTTCCCAAACGTGCAAGAAACCGGCCGGATCTTCCTCCGAAACCTTCCCTTCTCCACCACCGAAGAAGACCTCATGGAGTTGCTAACCCCCCACGGGCAAGTCGCTGAAGTCCACCTTCCCCTCGACGACACCAAGCGGCCCAAAGGCTTTGCCTTCGCTTCATTTCTCCTTCCTGAGGACGCCGCACGGGCACTCGCCGCCGTAGACGGACAGGCATTCCAAGGGCGATTGTTGCATGTGTTACCCGCCAAAGAACCGCCCAAAGATCCTCTGGCAGAGCTGGACCCGATGCAAGCACGGACGTACAAGGAAAAGAAGGAGATTGAACGCCGACAGAAAGCGGGAGATGAACGAGGGTGGAATGCCAGCTATGTCCGAAGTGAAACGGTGGTGGAAGCCGTGGCGGATAGGTTGCAGTTGGAAAAGGGTCAGGTTCTGGATAGAGATGGAGGAGAAATGGCAGTCAAGCTGGCGTTGGGCGAGACCTTCCTCTTGGCAGAAAACAGAGAATTCTTCAAAAAAGAAGGGGTGGACCTGACTGTCCTGGAGAGCGCGGCCGCGCAGCAGGCACGGAGGAAGCAGCAGCAGGCAGCGAAAGGAAGAGGAGGAACAGGAGTAGTGGCGGCGGTTTCGAGAAGTAAGACGACGTTGTTGGTGAAGAATCTACCGTACAGCACGACAGAGGAAGAACTGATGCAGCTGTTTGGTAGGTTTGGGCAGTTGGGGAGGGTGGTCTTGCCCCCGAGTCGCGCCCTGGCGCTGGTGGATTTCTTGGAGGCGGCAGATGCGAAGAGGGCATTCAAAGGATTGGCTTATAAGAGATTTCAGCATGTACCGCTTTATTTGGAGTGGGCACCGATGCATACTTTTGTGGCGGGGGGGAGTAGGAGCAGTGATGGGGATGTTGGGAAGGAGGATAAGGCAGCAAGAGAGCCAACGGAGGTAGCTGCTGTGGTTGCTGTTCCTAAGGTGCTTGCACAGCCGCAAAAGATCGAGGAGATGGCAGCAGTGGTGGGGATGGAGGAAGAGCCTGAGGGGTCATTTACGCTGTTCGTTAAAAATCTTAACTTTGCGACGACGGAGGAGAGGCTTTCGGCTTACTTTAAGAGTAAGACACAGGGGGTCCGGACGGTAGCGATACCCAAGAAGAGTGCTCCTGTTAGTGCAGCGAGCAAAGAGAAGGAGAAGAGCAGCAGTAGCAGTGGGGTGTTGTCGATGGGGTATGGTTTCGTGGAGTACAGCAGCGTGGCGCAAGCCAAGGCAGCCCTCAGGGCGATGGAAGGGACTATGCTAGAAGGCCATCGATTGCAGTGCAAGCTATCCGATAAGCGACTGACGGCCCGTCCTCTCTCTGCAGCGAAGAACAAGCAAAAACATACGAAGCTCGTGGTACGGAACGTGGCTTTTCAAGCCACTTCTAAAGAGCTGAAGGAATTGTTTGGGAGTTTTGGGAAGGTGAAGACAGTGAGATTGCCAAAGAAGTTCGATGGGAGTCATAGAGGGTTTGCGTTTGTGGACTTTTTGACGGCACAGGAAGCGGGGAATGCTTTTGTGGCATTGTCGTCGACACACTTATACGGGAAGAGATTGGTGTTGGAATGGGCGGAGGATAAGGAGGATTTAGAGACCTTAAGGGAGAAGGCCTCGAAGGACGCGAGGAAGGGGGCGGCGTCGGCGTTGAGCAACGAGAGGGGTGGAGGAGGGGCAGGGGGGGGGAAGAAGAAGGGGGGCAGTGCTTTTGATGAGGGATTTGATTAAGAAAGGGAGCGGGCGTTGAGAAATGCCCGAGAATAAAAGAAAGGAAAAGCGGGTATTCGAATATTGAGTCTTGGATTCTGGGTTGGGTGCTTTTGATCTGTTTCTCCGGTCTACTACTCTAATTTATCTCATCTACTGAAAGCGAAACTAGCTAGCCAAGGAGCGCCTTCTTTCCTGTTGATGGTGCTCTCGAAGCCGGCTCCACTTCCGTTCCCACAGACAGAGGAAGATGGCTGATATCAGGAAAGTCATACGACATGACCACCCCACCCTCTTCCTGCTTCTTCCCCTCCTCCAATACCTGCTTATCTTCCCTCTCCACAACCTCAAGCGCCGCTAACTCCCGCAACAACTCCGCGTCCTCCTCCTCCTCGCTCCCTCCTCCCAACCCTGCCCCTCCCGTAGCCACAGGTCCAGCTAAAGCCATCCCAATCTCATTTGTCTCACTAATCAGCTCCTGGGCTTCCTGCATGGCATCCTCTACATCCATAACCTCCTTTAAACCCTGTGCCCTTGCCGCCGCCTGTTGCTGCTTCAGCGCTTCATTCCCCCCCTGCAGCCCCGAAAAAATCTCCATATCCGTCGCCACTCCCTCAATTGAGTAATGAATGCTTACCAGATTAACCACAGCCCCCCTCAACTTCTCTACCAAGGGAGCTAGCTTTTTGTACCGCCATAGTTCCACCGCGGCCTGCGCGCTCAACCCCTGCCGGTGCAATGCGGCCGCCCGCTGCTTGGCCTGGCCCATGTCTACTTCCCGTTGCGCAAGGGTACGTTCGAGCATATTGACGCGTAAGCGGAATTCGAGCACCTTTTTATCGGTATTTGTGAGGGGGCTTCTCTTTCCACCGCCACCAAGGATCTTGAGATAGTTCCCTTCCTGCACGGCTATCCCTTGTTGCACCATCATGTGGGCGAGCACCTCGCAGTCTTGCCGGGAGGCTTTTTTGAGGATACTAGCAGCTGCCACAGAGGAGGATGTGCTGGCAGAGGATGACGATGATGATGAAGCGAAAGTAGCAGCAGCTAACCGACACACTTGCTGGAAGGAACACGCACCACCGCTGTTCGTCGTTGGCGTTGCAGCTCGGTTCGCACCTTGCCACTCCCCCTGTCCTTCCTCATTACAGTCCTCCGTCAGGCTCACGGTCCGTTCGACCTCGATCCGTTGCTCGAAATAAGCTGCAACAAGCTTGCCGGCTGCGTGGCTAAGGCCGACATGCACGCGGGATATCTTCATAGCAATGTCGTCCTCGCTATTCTCCTCCTCCACCTCGACATCATCGTCATATTCTCCGTCATGTCCAATGGCATACAACCACACTGCTTGCGCGGGCGACATCAAGAGTGTTTGCACCGCCCATCGAGTCACCGCGACGCTTGTTTCTGCTAGGCGGCGGGCGGTATGCTGCAAGAGCGCCCTCGTTGGTGCACTACTCCCTCTGCCTGTGGGGATTATGCTGGCCAATGTACAAGTCTCTGAGCGTGCGTCCGAATCCGACAGGAACCGAGGCAAGCATAAGGCGTGCAGAACGCCGCGCCGGGTGTAGACCAGCTTGATTTCTTCCCCGGTAAAGACAAATGACTGCTGCTGGGCCAGATAATGGGCAATTGCGTTGCGCCAGAAACGTCGCACCTCGGGGTCAACTTCCCGTGCGGACCTCTTGACAGCCTCAAAGATATACAGCATCTTTGCTTCTATGACCCAATCCTTCAAGACCGGGCAAGCGGCATCCTCATCACCTTGTTTTGCGCCACATACGGGGCAGCAGGAGACGTCGGTCGCAGCGTTCATAACGGCTGGCATGGGCGGGTGCTATACACGCAACCAATCCTCCCACTGCGCGGCCAGCACGCCGACGGTTGTGTCTGTAAATGTACCGGGAATTTATGGCAGGAGTGAGCTGATAGATGCGATGGTGGGCAAGAGAGCGAGATGCAATGCAGAATAGACCAAGAGAGCAATGCTGGAGACGAGAGAGAAAGCAAATCAACGAACGGGCTTCTCAGCTCCGAGTCGCGGTAAAAATAAAAATAACCCCCCCATGATTTTAACTGTCGCATCTTTATCTCCTCAAAGCACACATGGAATAAAAAATTACAGACAGTCACACTAGACCACCAGACCCAGGTGCCTCGTGTCTTCTTCCCGCCGTGCGCCCCTGCCATGCTCCAATCGGCGGTGAAGGAGAGGAGGAGGAGAGGATGGAGGAGTGAAAACGAGCGACATGGCAAAAAGAGATATCGAAAGGTGGTATGCTGAATGACCTATCGTCTCATGCTACATCAAGACATCGATAGGGGGGAACGGGCCGATGTGGCGACGACAAAGGCGAGGAAGAAGGAGAAGAAGGGGAAGGAGAAGGCAATCATACACACACAAGCTGCTGTAGAGACAGCCTACCGTCAGTTGTGTCAAATTATATGCCCGATTTTTCTCGCTCAGATCCCTCGCCTTTTATCGCTAGACCTCACTAACATCAGGGTCGTGGCATGGCTGGGCCCCTCGAGCGTGTTTTGTTTTTTGGGTGTTTATTATGATGGTGGTCGGATAACTTGAAAGGCACAGACTGTCGAGATTGCCCATTGACTTGACACGATTTTCAGGAAATAACTTGAAAGGCACAGAGAATCGCCTTCGGTGAAGGCCACACACACACTCACAACCTAGTGGCTTTTTTCGCCCTTCCATGCTTTTCCTCTGTTTGTCCCCTCCCATGACACGCATTCCGATTTTAAAAAAAAAGACACGACACTCAGCTCGAGGGGATAATGGTTTCCCCCAGACCCCCTATGGACCCTCAGCGATAGCTCGAGGGGATTTATCTTTCTTTCTCATGTTTTGTTTTCGTATTTCCTTTCTTTTTCTTCCCTTTTCTTTTTACCCGACACACTTTTGGTGAAAGGTGGTGGGGGGTTGCGTTGATCTTCTTGTGCTCGATCTCTCAAAAAATTAAAGTACCTTTCCCTGAACCGTGCATACTCACTCTCACACACACTCTCACGCACGCCCCGAAACACGACAACGACACTCCACCGTTGCCTCTTTTATTCTTCAGAATACCCTCTTTCTGCTTCCATTGTTTGCGTGTCTGTGTGTTTGTATGTACGCTTGATCTCAAACGAAGCACCACCACCGGTAGAAGTAGCAGCAGCAGCAGCCGCGGCAACCAAGATTAAAAGCCCGATGGGATCGTGACGATTATATTCTCTTCTAGTCTCACAAATCAGCTTGCCTCTTATTTAGTTCAACGCCTCGGCAATGTCCTTGTCGAAGGCCTCAGGTTTCTCCTGGGGGCCTGTCAGACGCGCGCGTGGATGAATAGGTGGGTAGAAGTGAGAATGAGGTCAGCCACGGGAAGAGGAGGAAGAGGGTGAGAGGGGGAGACTAGGGGAAGGGAGGGGGGAAGAGGAAGAGGAAGAAGACGACGAGCGAGGACAGGCATCTGGGGGTCAACAGCATTGAAGCATGACCATCAAAAATTGAAAGCACCAAAACCACACCAGGAAATGAAGGAAATGAGAGGAAGAAGCACGCACCGTAACGCTTGATGGGCTTGCCGTCCTTGACCAGCCACTTGGAAAAATTCCCTGCGAGTCGCGGTGGGCATGTTGGTGGTGGGGGAAATGAAGAAGAAGACGTGGGTCAACAGCTTGTCCATGGGGGCATGCAACAGAGAGCTTGCTATGACACTTGGGCCGAGCTTCTCCCTCCCTCCTTCCCCCCTTTACGTACACTTCACAGAGTTGGTAATAAAACCAGACTGCTGCTCCTTCAGATAATTAAAAATAGGCGCAGCGTTTTTACCATTCACGTCCACCTTATCCATAATGGGAAAAGTGGTCTTGAAGCGGTTTTTGACGTAACTGCAGACCTCCGGGGCAGCGTCCGGCTCTTGCCCCTAGAGAGAGCGGGTTGGAGGGAGAGAGGGAGGGTGAGGTTGATCTAGTTAGGGGGAAAGGATCAAGGAAGGGGGGTAAACGACAAGCAAATGAAGAAAATTACTAACCCCGAATTCTATGATGATAGGCGAGGACGAAGAAGAAGCGCGGGTGCATGCGTGTGGGTGTGAGAAAAAAATGTGAGTCAGAAGGTGCGTCAAATTCCTTCTCCAATTATTATCTTCCCTCTCTCTCACTCTCTCTACCCCTCAAATGTCACTAACGGTTGCAAGGGAAGGCCAATACAGTGAAACCCTTGGGCCCATACTTGTCCTGGAGCTTCTGGAGACCCTCATACTGGGGGGTAAAGCCGCCTGTTCGTGTGTGTGGGTTGTCCGGTGCGGGGGAGAGAGGTGAGATGGAAGGATCATGATGAGGAGAGAGGTTGCGCGAAAAGCCATCAAGCTACGAGCACTTCCGCACAATCATACGCTGATCTATGATTGACCAAATGCAATACAATTTCTCGAATCAACCCTTCCTCCCTCCCTTCCTTCCTTCCTTCCTGATGCCCACGTACATTGAGAAGCGACGTTCACAACCAACACGGCCTTTTTGTCTTTGAGCTGCTCGCCCAGGTTAAAGTCCTGCCCGCTAGCATCCTTAACCGTAAAGTCGTACAAGCTAGAACTGTGCGTGGGGTGAAAAAAGTGAAGATGAGATGTGCATTGACAACCCCAGCCTTAAAGCGGAACGTAATCCCGTGGACCTTGGCCCCCACACCCCACGACTCCCCCACCCTCCCCGAGAAACTTACGGGGTGGCCATCTTGGTGGTGGAGAACTGTCGTTTGGACGAAGACGACGACGACGAGACTTGAGTCGCAAGCAACGAGACGGCGCGGTTGCTAAAGAAGGCGGAGCTGGCGCTGGCGCGAGTGCGGGCAGCGACTAAGACCGAGGCGGCAACGGGGGTGCTGGTGAACGCGAGAGACGAAGTGGCCACAGCAATGAAGCAGCGACGATTTAAGTGCATCTTTATGTGTGAGGTGGTTGTGCGGAGGAAGGGGGAGGGATATGAGCATGAGTCACACGGAACGCGTGTGCTGTGGCGTGATACTCTCGGCGACGAATCGAACAGAGCGTTTCGCTGCCCCGGCCATCCGTGCCTTTCATAGTCATACCATGCCTGCGGACGCCCTTTAACACTTACACTACGATTCCATCCACCACAACAGGCCATCGACCGGCTGGCATCGCTGGTGCCGAGTTTGAAGGCACAGCCCTGCGCCGGCGCCACCTTGCTGAAGCACCAGCGAGCACAAGGGCGGCTCAGTTTCGCGCACCCAAGGCCAAACACAGAGACTCACCTTTTAGCCACAGACTTCAGCTTTTCACATTTCATCGCACGTCCAACGAGAAGCAGGAATGAGCCGACAAGAGGTACGTCGCCGCGGTTTTGAGGGTTTTAACCTTGGTATTGTGCGGGTGGCGCTTCTAGTCGGCGTCTTTCTGCGGCGATCGGTGATATGGACTCTCTTTCTCCAACCCAGCCAGTGTTACACGGCTAAGCAATTGTCGTAACTTGTATTCGGAATTTACAGCGTAACGATATTTGAAATCTGACCAGCGAGTTTTCTCCACAAACAACACAAGCGCTGGTGTCACACTGATGGTTGACATACAGTCTTTCACTCCCACCCCTCCCGCTACACAGTACGTGCCAATCAAAGCCATTTGCGAGGAGCTGACGAGTTATGGATTCTCCTATAAGTTTGGCGGCTCGAGTCCGATAATACAGCCCTGGAAGCTCAGCGAGGGCAAGGCCAGGAAGGTGGGGCTCCTGTTCGAAGGCGAGAATGCCATCCGCAAGTTCTGGGAGGAGCACGTCCGCCCGAAGCTGTCCGACGAGTTTTACACGTACGTTTCACCTGTTTTTGTTTTTTCCGCTCAGCAAATAGGTAGAAAAGGGTAATGAATCTTTGGCTTTAGATTACATTCCTTTCCTGCTCCTTTTCCCCCACCCGCTTCCGCGGATCGCGCCGACAGGCGCCGCAACGTCGACTGTATCTTTTGGGTGGACGAGGCACGCAAGATCCTGGGATTTGATGGACCCGACTACAAGGACCGATTTGCAACAGTTCGCCGCTTTAATCAGATACATGCGGCCAAGATCACAGCTGCTGGCAATGCTGTAGGCGCACCGGAAGCAGTAGCTTCGACGACAGCCGTGCACGTAGGTTCTCCTCCGTCAGGAGTGGTGGTAACGAACGCCGCGGAATCGGATCCAGGAGGAATGCCGATATCAGGAGCGAGACCCAAGAAGCGCAAGAGCAGCAACCGCAGCAGTAGCAGCAGCGCCAGCGGGCTCAGTTGCTACGGCATTGGCGAGGACCCGCAGAAGAAAAAGAAGAAGAGCGAGAAAAAGAAGAAGAGGCGAGTGCCTGAATCGGACGATGGGTTGATTCACTACACGGACTTGCTCCGAAAGTATCCAGCAGAGAACATATTTTCCAAGAGTACCAACACTGCTGGCTCCTTGTCGGAGCGTCTCCCCACTACGACGCACAACCACCAGTCCCACTCGTGGGCGTCCGCGTCCTCGTCCTCCTCGTCTTCCAGGAAGCCCACCAACATCCACAATGCCCCATGGATCCACGCCAAGGTAAGTGGTTTATTTAAATTTTTATGATCGAAAGCATATATCCTTATATTTCAACAAAAAGGGCTCAGTATCAATTTCTCCGTTTGATCCTCCCAGTCCCCTTTGGCATTTTCTGTCTCTCACCTCCTTATATCCTTTTTGACCACTTACAGGAACAAGCGGAGCTCTTTGAATCTCTCTACGCGCGTGTGTCTGTTTTGAGCGACAGCCAATTGCGGCAAGCGTCCGATTTGCTTCGACGTGGAAACCCTCAAATGATTGGATTGGTCAAGGCTTACGTGGGCAAGGAGGCGGACGAGGCTAGCAAGAAGCAGTTCAAACGGGTCTTAATGACGCTATTTGGATAATATTGAAGTTGAATGAATGACAAGTGACGAAAAAAAAAGTGAAATACCATGCACGTTTGTGTGCCGTACGTGCAACGTATTTTCTGTCACAAAGGAAAAAGATAAAATCAAACACATACGGACAAAGTAAATAAAAAATGGAGAGAAAGACAGCGCAAACAAAATACTTGAGAGAAATAGCAAATTCTATTTCTGTGCAAACATCTGAAAATGTACCCTTGTTTCTATTCCGTTTGTCTTTGTATGGAACCCATTCCTACATACAAGTACTTCATATTTGCTTCTTGCTTTCCCGCTTCCTGTGTGTTTTGAACAAACGTTCTACCCTTGATCAGTCCCTTGTTTCTATTTCATTTGTCTTTAGTTTTTGCCTCGGCCGACCCGCTCGAGGTATCGATGCCTATCGTTTCACATAAACGGAGAGTGCGCGTTCTCCGCCCCTCTTCCATTCCACATGTACATGTATTGCTTTGTATGGAACCCATTCCTACATACAAGTACTTC